>SEYY01000254.1:132499-170772 GCA_009176605.1 Armadillidium nasatum
TTCGGAATCTATCCTTCTCTATGACCTTCTCTCTGATTTCCTTTTCGGTCGTTCTATAGCAGCTGTTGTAGACGGCCACCGTTCATCCTATAAATCTATTAATAGTGGTGTTCCTCAAGATTATCCTATCCCAACACTTTTTTTCTATTTTTCATTAATGACCTTCTCTCTATTACTTCATCTCCTATCCACTCCTATGCTGATGACTCCACCCTTCATTACTCTTTTAATTGAAAGAGCCCCCCCAGCAACAGTTAATAGAGCAAGGAGGGTGGCCTTGGAGCAACTAACCTCTGATCTATCTCTCTTTCCAAATTGGGGCAAAGAAAACATGGTCGTTTTCAATGCCTCAAAAACTCAATTCCTCATCTCTCTACTCGACACAATCTTCCACACAACTATGATATCTTCTTCGAAAACACGCAACTCAAACCTTCATCTCTCCTTAATATTCTCGGTGTTTCCTTTTCTCGTGATCTTTCTTGGAAAGATCACATTACCTCTCTTTCTAAACAAGCTTCTAAGAGGTTGGGTGTTCTGAGGCGCCTTCAGTATTTCTTCACACCACCCCAGTTGCTTGCTCTGTATAGGGGTGTTGTTCGCCCCTGTATGGAGTATGCGTCACACATCTGGGGTGGTTCCACACACACAGCTCTCCTGGAAAAGGTGGAGTCTAGAGCTTTTCGCCTTATCAATTCTCCTGCTCTCACTAATTCTCTCCAATCTCTTTCTGCCCGTCGAAATGTTGCGTCACTCTCTCTCTACTATCGCTATTACAATGGACACTGCTCTTCTGAACTCTCTCGTCGCATACCTCCCTTAAGAAGGGCTCGTGCGACTCGTCTTTCTACACAGTCTCATCCTTTCTCTGTCCAACTCTCTGACCCCAGACTTAACCTCTATGCTCAATCTTACATTTACTCTACTGGTAAAGTCTGGAACACACTTCCTTCATCTATTTTCCCAACTACCTATGACTTAAGCACCTTTAAACGCCGTGTATCAGGTCATGTCGGCCTGTAATTTGACCATGTTTCCGACTTTCCTCCCAACTCTGGTGGAACAATGGTAGGCCTCTGGCCTTTGCCCACCAGAGAGAAATAAAAAAAAAAAAAAAATATATATATATATATATATATATAAATATATATATATAATATATATATATATATATATATATATATATATATATATATATATATATATATATATATATATATATATATATATATATATATATATATATATATATATATATATATATATATATATATATATATATATCACCTCTGGGGGCAAAGGCCAGAGGCCTACCAAAATTCCACCAGAGTTGGGGGAAAAGACGGAAGCCTGGTCAAACTAAAGGCCGACATGTCCCGATACACGACGTTTGAGGGTGTGTAGGTCATAGGAAGTTGGAAAATAGAAGAAGGGAGTGTGTTCCAGACTTTACCAGTAGAGTACATGTAGGACAGAGCTAGCGGTTAAGCCTGGGGTCAGAGAGTTGACAGAGAAAGGATGAGACTGTGTGGAAAGTCGAGTCGCACGAGCCCTTCTCAGAGGAGGAGGTATGCGACGAGAGAGTTCAGAAGAGCAGTGTCCATTGTAATAGCGATAGTAAAGAGAGAGTGACGCAACAATTCGACGGGCAGAAAGAGATTGAAGAGAGTTAGTAAGAGCAGGAGAGTTGATGAGACGAAATGCCCTAGACTCCACCTTCTCTAGGAGAGCTGTATGTGTGGAACCACCCCAGATATGGGAAGCATACTCCATACAGGGGCGAACAACACCCCTATACAGAGCAAGCAACTGGGGTGGAGTAAGAAAGATCACGAGAAAAGGAAACACCGAGAATATTAAGAACAGATGAAGGTCTGAGTTGAGTGTTTTCGAAGAAGATATCATAGTTGTGTGGAAGATTGTGTCGAGTGGAGAGATGGAGGAATTGAGTTTTGGTGGCATTGAAAACAACCATGTTCTCTCTGCCCCAATTAGAAATACGAGATAGATCAGAGGTCAGCTGCTCCAAGGCAACCCTCCTTGCGTCTAGTAACTGTTGTTGAGAGGGGCGCCTTTCAAATTGAAAAGAGTAATGAAGGGTGGAGTCATCAGCATAGGAGTGGATAGGAGATGAAAGTAACAGAGAGAAGATCATTAATGAATAGTAGAAAAAGTGTTGGGGATAGGACAGATCCTTGAGGAACACCACTGTTAATAGATTTAAAGGAAGAGCGGTGGCCGTCTACACAGCGGCTATAGAACGACCGAAGGAAATCAGAGAGGTCCAGAGAGAAGGATAGATTCCGAATGAGGGAAGTTTGGAAATCAAACCTTTGTGCTAGACTCTATCGAAAGCTTTCGATATGTCTAGCGCAACAGCAAAAGATTCACCGAAATGCCGAATAGCGGAGGACCAAGAGTCAGAGAGAAGGGAAAGGAGATCACCAGTAGAGCGTTTCTTACGAAAGCCATACTGGCGATCAGAGATAAGATTAGAAGAATTGAGATGTTTCCAAATCTTCCTGTTAAGGATAGATTCGAAAACTTTAGAAAGAACGGAGGTTAAAGAAATTGGACGATAGTTAGAGGGCTGAGAGGGGTCCCCCTTCTTCGGCACAGGCTGAATGAGCACACGTTTCCAGCAAGAAGGGAAGGTTGAAGTAGAAAGACATAGGCGAAAAAGTTTACCAAGGCAGGGTGCAAGCTCGGAAGCACAAGTTTTGAGAACCACAGGAGGGATTCCGTCAGGACCGTACGCCTTCTTAGTGTTAAGCTCAGAGAGAGCAGAAATAACGTCTTTAGAAGAAATTATAATTTTAGGCATAAATGAGTTGGAGGGGGCTGGAGGAGAAGGAACAGCTCCGGAATCGTCTAAGGTTGAATTAGAAGCAAAAGTTTGAGCGAAGAGTTCAGCTTTAGAGGAAGGCAAAACGGCAGTTGTACCGTCAGAAGATACTAAAGGAGGGAAAGAGGAAGAAGCAAAGTTAGAGTTGACATTTTTTGCAAAAATAGAGCCAGAAAGATTGTTGCATTTTGAGCGGAGAAAGGAGTTTTTAGTATTACGGAGAATAGATTTTGCAGGATTCCGGGATGAAATATAAGATGCATGAGTTTCTGGAGTTTGAAGACGACGGTAATCCCTGAAGGCAGCGTCCCTGTGGCGGATAGCACGAGAACAAGCAGAGTTAAACCAAGGTTTGTTAGGTTTAGTAGAAGGGAAAGAATATGGAATGTACGCCTCCATGCCAGAGAGAATTACCTCGGTTATGCGCTCAGCACACTCCGAGGGACCCCTCCCACGGAAACAGTAATCATTCCATGGAAAATCAGAGAAGTACAACCGCAAGTCAGACCAGTTAGTGGCACCGAAATGCCAGAAACGTCTCCTCGCCGAAGGCGGGGGCCGTTCTTGCGGAAGACTTGAAGAGACAGGACAAGATACAGAGATAAGAAGGTGATCGTGAACCCAGAGGAGGAAAGAGTTTAACAGTGTAAGGAGAAGGATAAGAAGTTAGGAAAAGATCAAGTATGTTGGGTTCATCACAAGGCGATCAGGGATACGGGTAGGGAGATGCACCAACTGCTCAAGGTTGTTCTGGATAGAAAATTGGAAGGCGAGTTCACCAGCTGGATCGTGAGAACTAGATGAAAGCCATTGGCGGTGGTGAACATTGAAATCACCTAATATGATGATTTCGGAGAAGGGAGAAGAAAAAGAATGTGTTCTATTTTGGAGTTAAGATAGTCGAAGAATTTTGGATAGTCTGTAGAGTTAGGAGATAAGTAGACAGAACAGATAAATTTAGTTGTAGAGTTGCAAGAAAGTTTAAGCCATAAAGTAGAGAATTCAGAAGACTCCAAATTAGAGACACGAGAACAGACAACATCGTTGCGCACATGCGCAACATCCGCCTTTGGATGAAAATTGAGAATAGAGACACTAGGAGGAAACAGAGTAGGGCTTGCTGTCAGAGCACTCAGACACCTGGGTTTCGGTTAAGAATAAGAGATGAGGTCTAGAAGAAGAGAGGTGGTGTTCGACAAAGTGGAAATTAGTAAAGAGACCGCGAATGTTGCAAAAGTTTATGAAAAAAGAAGATCGTGCACCAGGGCAAGCCGGCATAGAGGTCTTATTGGCACCAACCCCATCACCGGAGGCCACCAACTCCCAAGTGGTGATGGGGGAAGGAGTAGATGAGGGGCATTCTTTGGATGTCGCCCCTCGAAGCATCTCCGAGGCAGTTTTATTTTCGCCTTTTTTTTTTTCATTTAAAGGTAATGTAATGTAAGCGCTTGTAAATTTGTAGGAACGTGAGAAGGGAGTTGGGGGAAGGAGAAGTGGGAGCATAGACACTCCCATGTGGGACGAGGGTACACTAGAGACCCTCTGAGAAGGTGAAACGCGAAAAGGAGCGAACCAAAGGGCAACGGAGCGAAAAGAAGGTCTAGCCCACCCTGTCACTCCGCGGTTAAGCCCAGTGGGGGGTACTTTCATCGCTTCGGATGGCGCTACATCCTCCCCCTATAAAAATCATATATATATATTATATATATATATATATATATATATATATATATATATATATATATATATATATATATATATATATATATATATATATATATATATATATATATATATATATATATATATATATATATATATATATATATATATATATATATATATATATATATATATATATATATATATATATATATATATATATATATATATATATATATATATATATATATATATATATATATATATATATATATATATATATATATATATATATATTATATATATATATATATATATATATATATATATATATATATTATATATATATATATATATATATATATATATATATATTATATATATGACATTATATAACTTTATCTTTTATTATCGAGGAAAATTTGATATTTTTTAAATATCGATATTTTTTTTATATATCGGCATTTCTAGTTTAAGTATTAACTTTTAATTAGCAGAAAGAGTAATAAAATTTAGCTGATTAAATAAGAAACTAAAATATATGCCCAAAATTGCTTTTTATTAAGAAAAATAAAGAAGCGAAAATTGGTAAGCGCTAATTTTAAAAAACTTCCGGAAAAGCGCAAAATATTTTTTAAAGGGCAAATTTGCGCTTTTGCGGTTTTGAAAAAGTTTTTACTTGCAAAATGCAAAAGCGCACATTTTCGAATTTTAGCGCAAAACGCAAAAGCGCAATTTGCGCTTTTGCGCTTATGCCCACCTTTGATATATATATATATATATATATATATATATATATATATATATATATATATATATATATATATATATATATATATATATATATATATATATATATATATATATATATATATATATATATATATATTATATATATATATATCATACATATATACATACATATATACATATATACATACATATATAAAAAATATTTTGCGCTTTATATATATATTCATTTTAAAATATTATTTATATTATTCATTTTAAAAGTACATAAGAATAAGCTTGATCATTTAAAGATGGTCAATGAGTTTTCATATAAAATTTCAAACTCCTACGATCAAGAAAGGAAAATGCCTGTTAAAAATCATAGAAATTTAATAAAGATAAAGGGTGGGTATGTCCATGATCTTTTATAGCGGAGTTTACGATAAAGGAAAAAGGATGGTCTGTTCTAAAGGAAACTCCTCCATGCTACTTAATTCCTATTTTCAATTGTAGACCAGCTTGGCCTACATATGCCGCATTACAGCTGGAACACTTAAATAAATAAATTAATGAGGATCTGAGAAACACTGGGTGAGATTCTTTGAGTCTGAAGAAAGATAAATTGGGAGGGACTTATAGTTTATAGGAATGAACGGACGTTGTGAGAATGTAGCTTCATTTAGTAATAAATTTATTTTAAATTGAGATGTAAGTGATCCTATATACAGAAGTTTTAAGTATATTTTTGTGTGACTTAAGTAAGAAAATGAAGAGTGGGTCTTAAGATATTAGTGAGACACTCTTTAATTAATACTTTTACCACTTTGAATTTTGGGAATAAATGAAAACGGAAAAGTATTTTCGTAAATTACATCATTGTATGGAATATATATATATATATATATATATATATATATATATATATATATATATATATATATATATATATATATATATATATATATATATATATATATATATATATATATATATATATATATATATATATATATATATATACATATATATATATATATATATATATATATATATATATATATATATATATATATATATATATATATATATATATATATATATATATATATATATATATATATATATATATATATATATATATATATATATATATATATATATATATATATATATATATATATATATATATATATATATATATATATATATATATATATATATATATATATATATATATATATATATATATATATTATATATATATATATATATATATATATATATATATATATATATATATATATATATATATATATATATATATATATATATATATATATATATATATATATATATATATATATATATATATATATATATATATATATACAAACAATTTATACGCCCCACCATCAACTATGCCTCCCCCATCTGGCACCCTCTGCTCTCCGACCAAAACTTAACGACACTCCAAATAACACAAAATAAAGCCCTTCGCACCATTACCGGCTGAACACCCACAACCCCTCAACAACACCTTCATAACGAAACCAAGATACTACCTATAAGGAACCACCTCGAAATGATAGGCACCCAATTTTATGCAAAAACTCGTTTACCCACACACCCTTGTCACAAAACTCTCCTCCAACCTACCAAACAAAGACTAAAACAACCTCCATCGTCCACCGGAGCCTTTTACAAACAGATCCTAAATCACATTCCCCCTTCTCCCCCCAATACTACAACAACCAAACATATACACACTCAACTAACACATTCATACATGATCAACAGACCTCCAAACAACATCCTAAACGAACCCCCTCCCGAAATAAACCCCGACTTCAACAACCTCCCAAGACACTTACAAATCTCACTAGCAAGATTGAGATGCGGGCACCACCCTAACTTACAACATTACAAACACAAATTCAATTTAAACCAGGCAACATCTCCCACCTGTACTAGATGCGGAATGGCCCCGGAGACCGTGAAACACTTTCTATTACTCTGTCCTTCCAACTCTCGCCCCAAAATCTTCTGGGGCATCACTTCTTTGAAGGATCTCTGGACGAGACCGACTGCGGCAGGAAGCTTCATTAGCGAAGTGTGGCCGCCTCAACATGGGGTGGTCAGGGGGTGAGAAGGTAAAAAAAAAAAAAAAAGGTATATATATATATATATATATATATATATATATATATATATATATATATATATATATATATATATATATATATATATATATATATATATATATATATATATATATATATATATATATATATATATATATATATATATATATATATATATATATATATATATATATATATATATATATATATATATATATATATATATATATATATATATATATATATATATATATATATATATATATATATATATAATATATATATATATATATATATATATATATATATATATATATATATATATATATATATATATATATATATATATATATATATATATATATATATATATATATATATATATATATATATATATATATATATATATATATATATATATATATATATATATATATATATATATATATATATATATATATATATATATATATATATATATATATATATATATATATATATATATATATATATATATATATATAATATATATATATATATATATATATATATATATATATATATATATATATATATATATATATATATATATATATATATATATATATATATATATATATATATATATATATATATATATATATATATATATATATATATATATATATATATATATATATATATATATATATATATATATATATAATATATATATATATATATATATATATATATATATATATATATATATATATATATATATATATATATATATATATATATATATATATATTATATATATATATATATATATATATATATATATATATATATATATATATATATATATATATATATATATATATATATATATATATATATTATCACACGTCATATTATTAGTAGATTGAGGATGCGGATATAGAATTTAATCAAGTGTGGATGCTGATGTGGATGTTGAATTTTCGAAAGTGCAGATTCGATGTAATTTTGATTAGGATGCTCCTCGGATACGGATGCTATCACTAATATATATATATATATATATATATATATATATATATATATATATATATATATATATATATATATATATATATATATATATATATATATATATATATATATATATATATATATATATATATATATATATATATATATATATATATATATATATATATTATATATATATAATGAAAGATGGACAGAATATTTTGAGGCATTATTAAATGTGGAAGGTGAGAACAGAGAATTGGAGGCGGAGGATGGTCAAGGAGGACAGGATGGAGAGGAAGAGAATGAGTTCACGGAACAGGAGTTTGAGGAGGCTCTTGCAAGGATGAAAAATGGTAAAGCGCCAGGTGAGGATGGAGTGGGAATAGAATTGGTGAGAGAAGCTGGCATACAAGTAAAGAAGTATATACTGAAAGTGTTAAACAAGTGCTGGAGGAGTGGAAGAGTCCCGGAGGAGTGGGGAAGAACAATAATTGTGCCGGTATACAAAAGAAAGGGAGACTCTGGTGTCTGCGAGAACTATAGGGGAATTTCTCTGACAAATCATATAGTGAAGATCTACGAAAGAATGATAGAGGGAAGACTGAGAGAGATGATCGAAGAGCAGTTGGGAGAGGAACAACATGGATATAGGAAAAATAGAGGAACAACAGATCTTGTCTTTAGTTTGAGACAAATCGTGGAGAAGACATGGGAGTATAATCTAGGAGTTAGTGTGGCCTTTATAGATTTGCAAAAAGCTTTTGATTCGGTACCGAGAAGCAGGTTGTGGAAGTGCCTGGAAGAGGAATATGGGGTGGTGGGAAGAATGATAAATGCAATTAAAAGCTTGTATGAGGTTTGCATATGTAAGGTGAGGACAGGACACGAAAATGAGAAGTGGTTTGAGGTGAAGACAGGGGTGAAACAGGGTAGTGTGCTGTCACCTCTGTTGTTTATAGCTTACTTAGATAAGGTCATAAATGAATTTAAAGCTGGATGGGATAAGGATAACGAGTGGGGTATTTTGGCGTATGCCGACGATATTGCTTTTTGGAGCGTGGTGGAGGAGGACATGAGGGAAGGACTACAAAGGTGGAATTTATGTTTCGAGAGGGCTGGTTTGAAAATGAATAAGGACAAGACTGTATTTATGAGAGTAAATAAAGAGAGAAATAGAGGAAATTTAGATATCCAAGTTGATGGAAGATATATAAAAGAGGTTGCAAAATTTGGGTATTTGGGGAGCGTGTTTGGAGGTGCGGGAGGAGTGGAGGAAGATATCGCGGAGAGAATAGGCAAATATGGAAGAAGCGTAAATTGCTTCTACCCATTGTTAAAGAATCAAAATGTGCCTTTGCAAGCAAAAAGAGTGATTTTTGAAAGTATATTGACGCCCATATTGACATATGGCGCGGAATGCTGGACAACAACAACAGTGACAAGAAGTAGAATACAGGCAGCAGAGATGAAGCCCTTGAGGACGATGATAGGAAAGAGTAGAAGAGACAGAATAAGAAATGAACACATAAGAGAGAGAATAGGGGTGAGTAGCATTAGAAATAAAATAGAAAAGGCCCAACTGAGATGGTTGGGGCATCTAGAGAGGATGGAGGAGGGGAGAGTGGCGAGAAGATGTTGGGAGTGGAGACCAGTGGGCAGAAGACCGAGAGGAAGACCTAAGAAGAGATGGAAGGACGAGGTGGAGGAGGTGTTGGAGAGGCATCGCTTCCCGAACATTACGCAATTGAGAAGAGAGGGCCAATTCGCTGACAGAGATGAATGGAGAAGGAGGCTGCACCAACTGACAGGCAGATGATGCCTACCTGGGAGCTGAAGTTGAAGTTGAAGTTGATTATAAAATATGAATATTTTTAATGTTTAGTCCATCAAAACATTTTGAGAAATCTTATTAAAGCTATTTCATCTTTTTTCATATATTGGTAATTTTATCATATCTGAGAATTCATGAATTTTGATGTTTTTTCAGCTCACACTTTAAACTATTTATTTTAATTTTGAAACTTTATATTATATATATATATATATATATATATATATATATATATATATATATATATATATATATATATATATATATATATATATATATATATATATATATATATATATATATATATATATATATATATATATATATATATATATATATATATATATATATATATATATATATATATATATATATATATATATATATATATATATATATATATATATATATATATATATATATATATATATATATATATATATATATATATATATATATATATATAGTAACGTATAGTTAAGTACAAAAGAAATAAAAGTTTATAATTATTTCTTATAAAATTTTCTTTTTATTGACAGTCGAGTAAAATCGCTCTCTCTCTCCTTAAATATTTTAGTTATTCCTTAAATCGTTTTGGTTAATATATTTAATAATAAAAGGTATGAATTATTTTAGAATTATAAAGTATTTCAGTTAATTATAAATAAATTTTAATAATTTCCATCATATTTATACATTTAATTTTATTAAAAGGGTTCTTAATATTTCTTCTAAAATTTTCTTGAATATTCGTTAACAAACTACCTTTTGATTAATATATTTTCATTTATAATAGTTTATTTAAATTTATCTTTTTATTTACATAATCTATTATATTAAAATGATTTTATATCTGCTTACATCAGAATATTTAATTCACGTTATGCATTTATTTAATTACAAAATTTGCAAAAAAAAAAAAGTTTTTGAAAAATGTATTGAAAACGTCTTTCCGAAATTGACGTCTTTAGAAGAAACATTTGTTTTTTTTCGTTTTTGAAATAATTTGTTTAATATGTATATTTATGTATATTTTTGTCTTTATATTTATTTACATTTATATTTATCTATATTGGCAATTTTTAATATTTCATGTTCTATTTATTTCATTTAAATAATTATATAGTATTCTTTATAGCTAAAAAAGTAAATTTTCCTATTTGTTTAAACGTACGATCAAGAATTTTTCATTAGTTTTTGGTCCAAATTTACACATGGTTTATTATTTTCTATTATGTTTAAAAGGTTTATTTATTCAACCTTATTAATTTTATGATATCAAATATTAAATTTATTAATATTAAAACATATTTATTAAATTATTTAATCGTTTAAAAACTGGTTTAAAATCGTAAATATATTAAGAAGCAGCATTTTGAACATAATAATGAATTCTCGTTTTCTAAGGAATTTTTATAATGTTTTTAATTGTTAATTATTTTATAAATAGGTTATCCTAAATTACCAAACTTGTTGTGCTACTTAATTTTATAATAACGAAGATGGAATTAATACAGTTTCAACCATTAAGGGCTTATATTTTGTTTTATTGCTAAATTATATATATATATATATATATATATATATATATATATATATATATATATATATATATATATATATATATATATATATATATATATATATATATATATATATATATATATATATATATATATATATATATATATATATATATATATATATATATATATATATATATATATATATATATATATATATATATATATATATATATATATATATATATATATATATATATATATATATATATATATATATATATATATATATATATATATATATATATATATATATATATATATATATATATATATATATATATATATATATATATATATATATATATATATATATATATATATATATATATATATATATATATATATATATATATATATATATATATATATATATATATATATATATACAATTATATTAGTTAGACATTATTAAAGAGAGAAAAAGTAATTTAATAAGATATGTATAATATTATTTTTCTTTATTGCTATTAAAGAAGTTTCAGATTTCGTTATATTTGTTCTAAAAAGATTTCCAGAAAATGAATTGTAAATAACTCAAGTCAGATTAATGCATAGAGAGAGCTAGAAAAATGTCTACATCAGAGTGGTATATAACTCTGGAGTTTATTTTGTAAGGCAAACTTTTAAAACCTGAACGGAACTTTGGCATTTATGTTCTAGCCTCTTCTCAAAAGGTTTACGTAAGATATTTTGTTGGCTCGGAAAATGGATAAAGGCTCAATATTATTAGGCCAATACATGATAGTCTTTTCTCTGAGGGGTACTGTAAGCAGAATTGGAAAATATACTGCGAAGTTCATGTTAATATGGCTTCTTAAGTGATGCATCTAAAAGGTCACTTCTTTGTACATTTATATTAGTAATACGAACAATCACACTAAACTCCGAAACAATCATTTAATATTTATTTCTGTTAATAAATTCTTTTAAAAATAGCTTGTTTAATTTTATGCCACTTTTATGGGGTCTAATTCACTTCATTTTTATTTAATTGTAAATCTAATGCAGATCATTTAACACCAGAGAGATTTCGACTTGAACTTTGCAATATATATATATATATATATATATATATATATATATATATATATATATATATATATATATATATATATATATATATATATATATATATATATATATATATATATATATATATATATATATATATAGAACTTGCAATATATATATATATATATATATATATATATATATATATATATATATATATATATATATATATATATATATATATATATATATATATATATATATATATATATATATATATATATATATATATATATATATATATATAATATATATATACATATATATATATATATATATATATATATATATATATATATATATATATATATATATATATATATATATATATATATATATATATATATATATATATATATATATATATATATATATATATATATACTATATTGCAATATATATATATATATATATATATATATATATATATATATATATATATATATATATATATATATATATATATATATATATATATATATATATATATATATATATATATATATATATATATATATATATATATATATATATATATATATATATATATATATATATATATATATATATATATATATATATATATATATATATATATATATATATATATATATATATATATATATATATATATATATATATATATATATATATATATATATATATATATATATATATATATATATATATATATATATATATATATATATATATATATATATATATATATATATATATATATATATATATATATATATATATATATATATATATATATATATATATATATATATATATATATATATATATATATATATATATATATATATATATATATATATATATATATATATATATATATATATATATATATATATATATATATAATCATAAAATGGCAAAACTTAAATCTGCCTCGGAGAATCCAAGAGGGGCGGATTCCAAACATAGCCCCTCATCTAACTCCTTCCACCATCACCACTTGGGAGTTGGTGGCCTCCGGTGATGGGGTTGGCGCCACCAAGACCTCTATGCCGGCTTGCCCTGGTGCACGGTCTTCGTTTTTCATTAATTTCTGCAACATTCGCGGTCTTTTTTCTAATCTCCACTTTGTCGAACACCACCTCTCTTCTTCTAGACCTCATCTCTTGTTCTTAACTGAAACTCAGGTGTCTGGGTGCTCTGACAGCAAACCCTACTCTGTTTCCTCCTACTGTCTCTATCCTCAATTTTCAGCCAAAGGCGGATGTTGCGCTTTATGTGCGCAACGATGTTGTCTGTTCTCGTGTCTCTAATTTGGAGTCTTCTGAATTCTCAACTTTATGGCTCAAACTTTCTTGCAATTCTACGACTAAATTCATTTGTTCTGTCTACTTATCCCCTAACTCTACAGACTATCCAAAATTCTTCGACTATCTTAACTCCAAAATAGAACACATTCTTTCTTCTTCTCCTTTCTCTGAAATCATCATTTTAGGTGATTTCAATGTTCACCACCGCCAATGGCTTTCATCTAGTTCTCAAGATCCAGCTGGTGAACTCGCCTTCCAATTTTCTATCCAGAACAACCTTGAGCAGTTGGTGCAACTCCCTACCCGTATCCCTGACCGTCTTGGTGATGAACCCAACATTCTAGACCTTTTTCTAACTTCTAATCCTTCTCCTTATACTGTTAAACTCTTTCCTCCTCTGGGTTCATCCGATCATCTTCTTTCAATTATCTCCACTGTCTCTTAAAGCCTTCCGCAAGAACGGCCCCCATCTTCGGCGAGGAGACGTTTCTGGCATTTCGGTGCCACTAACTGGTCTGACTTGCGGTCGTACTTTTCTGATTTTCCATGGAATGATTACTGTTTCCGTGGGAGGGGTCCCTCGGAGTGCGCTGAGCGCATAACTGAGGTGATTCTCTCTGGCATGGAGGCGTACATTCCATATTCTTTCCCTTCCACTAAACGTAATAAACCTTGGTTTAACTCTGCTTGTTCTCGTGCTATCCGCCGCAGGGATGCTGCCTTCAGGGACTACCGTCGTCTTCAAACTCCAGAATCTCATGCAACTTATATTTCATCCCGGAATCGTGCAAAATCTATTCTTCGAGATACTAAAAACTCTTTTCTCCGTAAAAAATGCAATAATCTTTCTGGCTCCTCTTCCTCTCGCCCTTTCTGGCATTTTGCAAAAAATGTCAACTCTAACTTTGCTTCTTCCTCTTTCCCTCCTCTAGTTACTTCTGACGGTACAACTGCCGTTTTGCCTTCCTCTAAAGCTGAACTCTTTGCTAAAACTTTTGCCTTAAATTCAACCTTAGACGATTCCGGAGCTGTTCCTACTCCTTCAACCCCCTCTAACTCATTTATGCCTAAAATTGTAATTTCTTCTAAAGACGTCACTTCTGCTCTCTCTGAGCTTAACACTAAGAAGGCGTACGGTCCTGACGGTATCCCTCCTGTGGTTCTCAAAACTTGTGCTTCCGAGCTTGCACCCTGCCTTGGTAAACTATTTCGTCTATGTCTTTCTACTTCAACCTTCCCTTCTTGCTTTAAACGTGCGTTCATTCAACCTGTGCCGAAGAAGGGGGACCCCTCTCAGCCCTCTAACTATCGTCATATTTCTTTAACCTCCGTTCTTTCTAATGTTTTCGAATCTATCCTTAACAGGAAGATTTGAAAACATCTCAATTCTTCTAATCTTATCTCAGATCGCCAGTATGGCTTTCGAAAGAAACGCTCTACTCTTTATCTTCTTTTACTTCTCTCTGACTCTTGGTCCTCTGCTCTTTGGCATTTCGGTGAATCTTTTGCTGTAGCGCTGGACATATCGAAAGCTTTCGATAGAGTCTGGCACAAAGCTTTGATTTCCAAACTTCCCTCTTTCGAAATCTATCCTTCTCTCTGTGACCTTCTCTCTGATTTCCTTTCGGGTCGTTCTATAGCAGCTGTTGTAGACGGCCACCGTTCATCCTATAAATCTATTAATAGTGGTGTTCCTCAAGGATCTGTCCTATCCCCAACACTTTTTCTGTTTTTCATTAATGACCTTCTCTCTATTACTTCATCTCCTATCCACTCCTATGCTGATGACTCCACCCTTCATTACTCTTTTCATTTTGAAAGACGCCCCTCCCAGCAACAGTAAATAGAGGCAAGGAGGGTGGCCTTGGAGCAACTAACCTCTGATCTATCTCTCATTTCAAATTTGGGCAAGAGAAAACATGGTCGTTTTCAATGCCTCAAAAACTCAATTCCTCCATCTTTCTACTCGTCACAATCTTCCACACAACTACGATATCTTCTTCGAAAACACGCAACTCAAACCTTCATCTCTCCTTAATATTCTAGGTGTTTCTTTTTCTCGTGATCTTTCTTGGAAAGATCACATTACCTCTCTTTCTAAACAAGCTTCTAAGAGGTTGGGTGTTCTGAGGCGCCTTCAGTATTTCTTCACACCACCCCAGTTGCTTGCTCTGTATAGGGGTGTTGTTCGCCCCTGTATGGAGTATGCGTCACACATCTGGGGTGGTTCCACACACACAGCTCTCCTGGAAAAGGTGGAGTCTAGAGCTTTTCGCCTTATCAATTCTCCTGCTCTCACTAATTCTCTCCAATCTCTTTCTGCCCGTCGAAATGTTGCGTCACTCTCTCTCTACTATCGCTATTACAATGGACACTGCTCTTCTGAACTCTCTCGTCGCATACCTCCTCCTCCATTAAGAAGGGCTCGTGCGACTCGTCTTTCTACACAGTCTCATCCTTTCTCTGTCCAACTCTCTGACCCCAGACTTAACCTCTATGCTCAATCTTACATTTACTCTACTGGTAAAGTCTGGAACACACTTCCTTCATCTATTTTCCCAACTACCTATGACTTAAGCACCTTTAAACGCCGTGTATCAGGTCATGTCGGCCTTTAATTTGACCATGTTTCCGACTTTCCTCCAACTCTGGTGGAACAATGGTAGGCCTCTGGCCTTTGCCCACCAGAGGAGAAATAAAAATATATATATATATATATATATATATATATATATATATATATATATATATATATATATATATATATATATATATATATATATATATATATATATATATATATATATATATATATATATATATATATATATATATATATATATATATATATATATATATATATATATATATATATATATATATATATATATATATATATATATATATATATATATATATATATATATATATATATATATATATATATATATATATATATATATATATATATATATATATATATATATATATATATATATATATATATAACATATATATATATATATATATATATATATATATATATATATATATATATATATATATATATATATATATATATATATATATATATATATATATATATATATATATATATATATATATATATATAATATATATATATATATATATATATATATATATATATATATATATATATATATATATATATATATATATATATATATATATATATATATATATATATATATATATATATATATATATATATATATATATATATATATATATATATATATATATATATATATATATATATATATATATATATATATATATATATATATATATATATATATATATATATATATATATATATATATATATATATATATATATATATATATATATATATATATATATGCGGATATCGGATATGCGGATGCGGATAATATATATATTATAATTATATATATATGATGCGGATATATATATATATATATATATATATATATATATATATATATATATATATATATATATATATATATATATATATATATATATATATATTTTTTTTTTCCGAGATCGAAGTTAATTACATTTGATGCGCTTTGAGTTTTTAATTTGAAATTGTTTAGCACTGTTTTAAGCTTAAACTTTGGATTTTAAACTTATTTTAGGTTTCAAATATGAATATTATTACAGTATGCTTTGATTTCTTGTTTGCTTTTTTGTTTGTCTGTCTGTCTGACTGTTTGTTTGATTGTTTGTTTGTCTGTTTGTTAGTTTTTTCCTATGTCTGTTTTTTATTTGTCTGTCTGTTTGTCTGATTTAATCGTGATTGTGAGTGTAGAAGGGCGAGTGTGCACAAGCGTCGGTTTTCTATGACTTCACCAACGTCCGTGGCTTGCTTTCTAATTTGGCCTCTGTGGAATACCATCACTCTAATTCTCATCCTAACCTTTTGCTATTGTCTGAGAACCAGATATCTAAGAATTCCTCCTCAAATTTTTTAATATATCCAACTATAACTTATTTCATAATTTCCGATCTAAGGGTGGAGTTTGTGCCTACGTAAACATTAATACTCCGGTAACACGTCTTGTGAATCTTGAATCTTACAACTTCGATGTTCTGTGGCTTAAAATCTTTCTTCCTACTACTACGATAATCTTGTGCTTCTGCTACTGTTCTCCAAATAGAACAGATTTTAATACCTTTTTTGAATACCTAACCACTTCTCACAAGACTGTTACATCTTCACATCCAAACACTGAGGTCCTCTATTTAGGGGATTTCAATGTACACAGCATTGAATGGTTGGGTTCCTCTCATACTGATCCAGGAGGGGAAGTGGCCGAATTATTCAGCATTCTCAACGATCTGGAGCAAATGATTAAAGAACCAACACACATTCCGGATCGTCCTAACCAATTCTTAAACATTCTTGACTTATGCTTCACTACTAGTCATTCTCTCTATAAATACGCTGTCTTTGAACCTAGTGGTTAATCTGACCACAACATAATTACTCTTAATTTTAAAGCTTTCTCTCCAACTGTTCCACCCTGCCCTAAGCGTATCTTCTGGCACTTCGATCGAGCTGACTGGGAGGCTTTGCGTTGCTTCTATGCTAACTATCCTTGGATGGACTGCTTTTTCTCTGAAGATGCGCCAGTCTCTGCTGATAAGGTAGGGGCTGTAATGGTTGATGGGATGAAAAGGTTCATTCCTTCTTCGACTAAATCATTTTCTCCTCAAAATCCATGGTTCGATTGCACCTGCTCTCTTGCCATTCAGGCTAGAGAAATCGCGTATCGAGAGTGGAAAAACTCTCCTTCTCCTATCACTCTCGCTAATTTTTATTCTGCTCGGAATCGTTGCAGGGATATTCTTCGAGGAGCAAGCAGACTTTCACAAAACGAAGGTGTGCTGAGCTTTTAAACTCTAGTACTGATAAATCTTTCTGGCCTCTTGCCAAAAACTTCTCTAACAACTTCTGTAAATCTCTCTTTCCTCCTCTTATTTGCTCTGATGGCTCTGTTGCTAACACTCCAACTGAAAAGGATAATCTCTTTGGCCTCCTATTCTCCTCTAATTCAATATTGGGCGACTCAGGCAATCCTCCTCATACTTCTTCTCCTCTCAGAGGTCCCATGCCTTTACCTGTGATTACATTTGATCAGGTGCATGGCTTCTCAAATCTATGAACGTAAGGAAAGCACGCGGCCCGGATGGGATTCCTCCCCGAATATTAAGGGAATGTGCTTCTGAACTGGCTCTGTGCCTCGTTCAACTCTACGCTCTATGCCTCAATACTAGCACTTTCCCTCAGTGTAGGAAGCGCGCTTTAGTCCAGCCTATTCCGAAGAAGGGTAGCCGCTCTGATCCTTCTAACTATCGCCCTATAGCTCTCACTTGTATTCTGTCTACGATCTTTGAAACCATTCTTAACTCTCACTTCTTAGATCATCTGGAATCTCATTCCCTTCTTTCTGATCATCAGTATGGCTTTCGACGTTCGAGGTCTACTGGTGATATACTTTCCTATCTCACAGATTTATGGTCTTCTGCCCTTAGAGACCATGGGGAGACTTGTGTGGTTTCGCTTGACATACCTAGGGCATTTGACCGGGTTGGGCATGCGTCACTGCTTTCCAAGCTCCCCTCCTTTGGGTTTCCTCCTTCTCTTTGCTTACTTATGTCTAGTTTTCTTTCTAATCATTCCCATTCGGCTGTTGTTGATGGAGCGACTTCTTTTTCCTTTCCTGTCAATAGTGGTGTTCCTCAGGGTTCTGTCTTGTCTCCTACTCTATTCTTACTTTTCATTTATGATCTTCTCAGCTGTT
Source organism: Armadillidium nasatum (assembly GCA_009176605.1). Classification (NCBI taxonomy): domain Eukaryota; kingdom Metazoa; phylum Arthropoda; class Malacostraca; order Isopoda; family Armadillidiidae; genus Armadillidium; species Armadillidium nasatum. Next base: position 152,493 of record SEYY01000254.1, read on the forward strand.
CATCTAACCCTATACATTCATATGCCGATGACTCAACCCTCCATTCTTCTACTCATTTCAAATCTGCTCCTTCCTTTGCATCTAGAGTGGCTTCTCGTCTACATCTTTCCGATTCCATTCTTGCAGATCTGGATAGAATTTCCCAGTGGGGTCGTCTCAACCTTGTGAAATTCAACTCTTTAAAAACTCAACTTCTAGAAATCTCTCTCTCAAAGACACCTCCTAACTTTTCTATTTCTTTCGATGGTTCTCCCGTCTCTCCTGTTGACAATATAAACATCCTTGGCCTTCACATAAACAAAAAAATGTCTTGGAAACCTCATATCACAATGGTTGCTAGGGCAGCCTCAAAGTAGCTGGGAGTTCTGTTTAGACTGCGAGAATTTTTTTCTTCCTCGCAGTTACTCTAATTATACAAGGGTCTCATCCGCTCTTGTATGGAGTACTGTTCTCATATCTGGGGTAGGTCTGGTTTCACCTGTCTTTTGGATAAGGTTGAGTCAAAGGCTAAAAGACTTATAAACTGTTCCGCTCTTTCTAATTCACTTGACTCTTTATCTTTGCGACACGACGTTGGTGCCTTATCTCTTTTCAATAGATACTACAGCGGCAAATGCTCGAGGGAACTATTTACCTGAATACCTCCACCTTTACGTCGTTCTCGTAGCACAAGGGGTGCATTGTCTGCACATCAATTTTGCGTGGACATAGGCAACTTCAGGCTTGTCCTCTGTGGTGCCTCCTTCTTTCCTGCCACATCTGTTCTGTGGAATTCTATCCCATCTTTTGTATTTCCTGCCGAATTTAATCTCAATTTCTTTAAAGCCCGTGTCTGCGCTCACCTAAGAAATTTGCGCTGAATGGGTCCTACAGGGGTCGTTTTTATTTTTAATTATTATTATTTATTTATTTTTTATTCTTCTACTTTTTATATTTTCTGACACCCCCTCCTTGAATAGGGCTTTGCCCTATATATATGATATATATATATATATAAATATATATAAAATATATATATATATATATATATATATATATATATATATATATATATATATATATATATATATATATATATATATATATATATATATATTATATATATATATATATATATATATATATATATATATATATATATATATATATATATATCTATATATATATATATATATATATATATATATAATATATATATATATATATATATATATATATAATATATATATATATATATATATATATATATATATATATATATATATATATATATATATATATATATATATATATATATATATATATATATATATATATATATATATATATATATTATACTTTTGACTTTATCAATTGCTTAAATTCTTCTTCTTTTGGCACTTTCTTCATGACAAGCTTTGCTTGATATTGAATCTTTGTATAAAAATCTTCCTATTTCTGAAACCATCAAAATAATAACTAATGAATTATTTCACAACAGTCAAAACGTTATGGGAGATCATATCTAATTCACTATACTTTTAAAATTATCTTTTGAAGATTCTATGTTCCTTTTAGACGGAGAACTATATCCAATTTGATGGTATGGCTATGGCTCTCCTTTAGGTCCTTCTTTTGCAAATAACTTTCTCTGTTATTATGAAAAACAATGGATCAAGCTATGCCCCTCTTTTCAAACCCCTTCTCTATCGAAGATACATGGATAACTGTTTCGTAGTTTTCAAGGAGAAATCTCATGCCAATATGTTTTTATATTATGTGAACAGCTTAAGATTCACCATGGAACAAGAGAAGTTATTAATTCCCTAATTTTTCAAGATATATATGATACGAATATTAACAACATATTTAAAACATCTGTTAATAAAAAACCTACTTCTACCATTCTTGCTACAAACTATTTTAGCAATATAACTCTTAAGTTTATTCTAACAGGTCTAAGATCTAGAATCTATAGAGCATTTAAAATTTGCTCTGACTGGCATTTATTCCATAAAGAGATGGAACTTATTAATATTCTTTTCCATTTTAATTTATTCTCAAAGTTTCAAGTGGTAAAAAGTATTAAGTTTTTCTCTGATATTTTTAGAGCTATTCATCATTTTCCTATTCCTAAGAAAAAAAGTATCTTAACCTTCCGTATTTAGGATCCCTTACATCCCAACTTAACAAAAAATATTCTTACTGTACTTTATGCTACATTCCCTCAGTGCCAGTTTATTCTTGCAAATTATAACTCTCAATTCACAATTTCTTTAGACACAAGGAAACTCTCCCAATGCTCCTCAGATCCTCATTAATTTATTTATATAAGTGGGCTAGCTGTAATGCAGCATATATTGGACAAACTGTTTTACATTTAAACGTTTGAATTGATAAACATAGAGGAGTTTCCTTCAGAACTGACCCATCTCTTTCCTCTCCTGAGCACTCTGCCATTAGAGACCATGGAAATACTCACTTAGTTTCTTCTTCCGGTTTCTCTATACTAGAAGAATAGAGAAATTTAAAGAAGAAAAATTAATGAGGATCGGAGAAGCATTAGGTGAGTGAGATTCTTTGTGTCTGAAGAAACTATATATATAAATATATAGTTAGGATTTATAAGAATGAACTGGAGTTGCGGGAATGTAGCTTCAATTATAGTAAGAATATTTCTATTAAGATGAGATGTTAATGACCCTATATACAGAATTTTTAAGCATATTATTTGATTGGGTACAGTAGGAAAATGAAGAGTATGTCTGAAGATATTAGTGAGACACTCGTTAATTAATACTTTTTCAAATTGGAGCTTTGGGAATGAATTAAAATGGAAAAAGTATTTCCATAAATTCCATCTTTGTATGAAATATATATATATATATATATATATATATATATATATATATATATATATATATATATATATATATATATATATATATATATATATATATATATATATATATATATATATATATATATATATATATATATATATATATATATATATATATATATATATATATATATATATATATATATATATATATATATATATATATATATACATATATATATATATATATATATATATATATATATATATATATATATATATATATATATATATATATATATATATATATATATATATATATATATATATATATATATATATATATATATATATATATATATATATATATATATATATATATATATATATATATATATATATATATATATATATATATATAGTGATGGATAGCATGTCATATTTTCTCATTTGCGGATGCGGATGAGGATGCGGATATAGAATTTTCATCAAGTATGGATGCGGATGCGGATGCAGATGCGGATGCGGATATTAAATTTTTGAAAGTGCGGATGTTGCATTTTCAAATGTGCGGATGTGGATGCGGATGCGGATGTTGAATTTTCGAAAGTGCGACTGTGGATGCGGATGTGGATGTTAATTTTAATTCCCAAAGAATCTCCCCGATCGCAACTCGGGCCAAGGGTAACGAGGTCAAAGGTTGAATCCATTATTTCCTTTTGTATCGCCGTGGCCTAATGGATAACGCTTGAGACTACCATCTTAAAGGTCGCTGGTTCGAGTCCAATAGCGGACATTAATTTTCTGTATGGAAATAGTCTGTGAGAGTTTTAGCAGACTGAAAAACTCTATTATATAATTGTCCGCGAATAATGGATTCAACCTTTGACCTCGTTACCCTTGGCCCGAGTTGCGATCGGGGAGATTCTTTGGGACTTGACGTTGCAATTGAATGTTGTGAGCAAGTTCCGAAGCGATTTCCTTTTGTATCGCCGTGGCCTAATGGATAACGCTTGAGACTACCATCTTAAAGGTCGCTGGTTCGAGTCCAATAGCAGACATTAATTTTCTGTATGGAAATAGTCTGTGAGAGTTTTAGCAGACTAAAAACTCTATTATATAATTGTCCGCGAATAATGGATTCAACCTTTGACCTCGTTACCCTTGGCCCGAGTTGCGATCGGGGAGATTCTTTGGGACTTGACGTTGCAATTGAATGTTGTGAGCAAGTTCCGAAGCGATTTCCTTTTGTATCGCCGTGGCCTAATGGATAACGCTTGAGACTACCATCTTAAAGGTCGCTGGTTCGAGTCCAATAGCGGACATTAATTTTCTGTATGGAAATAGTCTGTGAGAGTTTTAGCAGACTGAAAACTATTATATATTATATATATATATATATATATATATATATATATATATATATATATATATATATATATATATATATATATATATATATATGTATATATATTGGTTTATTTATTCGAGGTGCTATATTTTGGGTTTAAACGTACTTTCTGGCACTTTGATCGGACTAATTGGGGTGCATTGCGTCGCTTTTTTGCCAATTACTCTTGGAATGAATCCTGTTTTGATATTGATGATACTTCAGTGTCCACTTAAAGAGTAGGAGCCGTGATATCTGATGCGATGAGCAGGTTCATTCCTTCATCAACTAAATCTTTCTCTCCCCAAAATCCATGGTTTAATGGTGAACACTCTCGTGCCATTCAGGAGAGGGACAGTGCGTATCGAGCGTGAAAAAACTTTTTTCCTATCACTCTTTCTAATTTTCACTTAGCTTGGAATCGTTGCAGGGATATACTTCGACGGGACAAGCGTACTTTCACCAAAAGAAAGTGCGCTGACCTTTTGGTTCTCCTACTGACAAAAATTTCTGGCCTCTTGCCAAAAATTTCTCTAATAACTTTGGCAAATCTTCCTTTCCTCCTCTTATTCGATCTGATGAATCTGTAGCAAACACTCCTACTGAAAAGGCCAATCTCTTCGGCCTCCTTTTTTCATCTAATTCTACCCTGGATGATTCTGGCATCCCTCCTCCTACTACTTCTCCTCTCAGGTGTCCCATGTCTTTACCCGTGATCTCATATGATCAGGTGCATGGGATCCTGAAATCTATGAACATAAGGAAGGGAAGTGGCCCGGATGGCATTCCTCCTCGTGTTTTGAGGGAGAGTGCTTCCGAGCTGGCGCTTGTCCTCGTTCAACTCTACTTCTTTGCCTTGACACTAACACTTTTTAACACACACATTTTTTTCATCTGTGATGGAAGCGTGAAAATGTCCACCGATATCGAAAAAACAAGCCGCTCTGAACCTTCCAACTATCTCCCCATTGCTCTTACTTGTATTCTATCTAAAGTCTTTGAAACTCTCCTCAACTCTCATTTCCTTGACTATTTGGAATCTTACTCCCTTCTCTCTGATCACCAGTATGGCTTTCGTCGCTCGAGGTCTACTGGTGACATTCTTTCCTATCTTACTGATCTATGGTCTTCTGTACTTAGGGACTTCGGGGAGTCTTGTGTGGTGGCGCTTGACATATCCAAAGCTTTTGACCGAGTATGGCATGCGTCGTTGCTCTCTAAGCTCCCTTCCTTCGGGTTTCCTCCTTCTCTTTGCTTACTCATGTCTAGTTTCCTCTCAAATCGCTCCATATCAGCACTTGTTGATGGAGCGACTTCTTCTTCTTTCCCTATTAATTGTGGTGTTCCTCAGGGTTATGTTCTTTCTCCTACTTTATTCTTACTTTTCATCAACGACCTCCTTTGCTGTACTTCAAACTCTTATGCCGACGACTCAACTCTCCATTCTTCTACTTATTTCAAATCTGCTCTCTCTTTTGCTTCAAGAGTTGCTTCTCGTCTTCAACTTTCTGATTACATTCTTCACGATCTGGATGAGATTTCCCGGTTTGTCCACCGCAACCTTGTGAAATTCAACTTCTTGAAAACTAAACTTCTTCACATCTCTCTCTCAAAAACAATTCCCAACTTTCCTCTCTCCTTCGACGGCTCTCCCGTCTCACCTGTAAACAACATAAATATTCTTGGTCTCAACATAAAAAATAAATTATCTTGGAAACCTCATATCACAACGGTTGCTAAAGTGGCCTCTAAAAAGCTGGGGATTCTGTTCAGGTTGGGGGAGTTTATTTCTTCAGAACAGTTACTCCAATTATAAAAGGATCTTATCCGTCCTTGTATGGTGGAGTACTGTTTTCACATATGGGGTGGTTCCGGTTCCACCCTTCTTTTGGATAAGGTTGAGTCTAAGGCTAAGAGACTAATAAACTGTCCCCAACTTTCAAACTCCCTTGACTCTCTTTCTCTGCGACGTGACGTTGGCGCACTCTCTCTTTTCTATAGGTACCACAATGGCAGGTGCTCGTGGGAGTTGACCTCTCGCATTTCTCCTCCTTTCCAGCCACCTCTGTTCTGTGGAACACCCTTCCTTCGTCTGTTTTTCCTGCTGTATTTAACCTACCTCTCTTTAAAGCCTCTGTCTGCGCCCACCTGAGGGATCTACGTTGGGTTCTGAATTGGATGGTTTTTTTATATCTTAATTATGCCCCTCCCTTGAAAAGGGCTCTGCCCGTGTGTGGTGACAACATGTAAAAAAAAAAAAAAAAAAATTTAAAGTCGCTACGCACTCGACAATAGCTAGCGTTTTAATCACAGAGTTAGTATTATTATATGCATATTAGGAAATTTAAAACACCAGTTGAATCCCCTAAAAGATCACTTTACAAAATTTTTGTAAATCACATAGAAGCATTTTCTTCTTTTGGAAAAACTAAAAATAAATTAAATGATTTTTTTTATTAAATAATTCTTCATTTGAGTGATATAATAAGATACAATTTTTTAAATATTTAATCCTATAAAGAAATTAAAAGTAATAAATAACAGTTGCATACTAGCTAATTGCATATAGTGGTTGCTCCTCAAACCTCCAATCACGTCATGACCTGAAGTATATATATATATATATATATATATATATATATATATATATATATATATATATATATATATATATATATATATATATATATATATATATATATATATATATATATCCTAAATTTTTCGACTATTTAAACTCCAAAATAGAGCACATACTCTCTTCTTCTCCTTTCTCTGAAATCATCACACTAGGTAATTTCACTGTTCACCACCGCCAATGCCTTTCTTCTAGCTCTCATGATACAGCTGGTGAAAGTGCGTTCCATTTCGCTATCTAAAACGACCTTGAGCAGTTGATGCAGCTCCCTACTCGTATCCCTGATTGTCTTGGAGATGAAACCAAAATTCTAGACCTTTTCTAACTTCTAATCCTTATACTGTTAGACTCTTACTTCCTCTGGGTTCCTCCGATCACCTTTTCTTCGTATACTCTTCAATCTCTTCAGGTCTTCCGCAGGAAAGACCACCTTCTATTGAGAGGAAACATTTGTAGGGTTTCGGTGCCGCAAGCTGGTCGAACTTGCGTTCGTACTTCTTTGATTTCAAATGGAATGATTATTGATTCCGTGGGAGAGTGTTTAGAACACATTTCTGAGCTGATTCTCTCCGGCATTGAGGCGTACATTCCATTTTCTTTCCCTTCTACTGAACCCAACGAACCTTAGTTTAACTCTACTAGTTTTCACGCTATCCGCCGCAGAGATGCTACCTTCAGGGATTACCGTAGTCTTCAATCTCCATAAACTCACGCTACTTATATTTCATTACGTAATCGTGCAAAATCTATATTTTATAAAACCAAAAACTTTTTTCTCGGTAAAAAATGAAATAATCTATCTGGTTCCTCTTCCTCACGCTCTTTCTGGTATTTTGCAATAAATATCAACTCTAACTTTGCTTCTTCCTCTTTCCCTTTTAGTCCTTTTAGTATCTTCCGACGGCACAACTGCTGTTTTACCTTCTTCTAAAGCTGAACTCTCCGCTCAAACTTTTGCCTCTAATTATACCTTAGACGATTATGGAGCTATTTCTCCTCCTTAAACCCCTTCCAACTCATTTATGCCTAAATTTATAATTTCTTCTAAACACGTTATTTCTGCTCTCTCTGAGCTGAATAATAAGAAGGCGTACGGTACTAATGGTATCCCTCCTGTGATTCTCAAAACTTCTATTTCCGAGCTTGCACCCTCCCTTGGTAAACTATTTCGTCTTTGCCTTTCTACTTCGACCTTCCCTTCTTGCTGGAAACGTGCGCTCTTTCAGCCTGTGCCGAAGAATGGGGATCCCTCTCAAACCTGAAACTACCGTCCCATTCATTTGAACTCCGTTCTCTCTAAAGTTTTCGAATCTATCCTTAACGGGAAGATTTGGAAAATATCTCAATAATTATATTCGACAGTATGGGTTTCGTAGGAAACGCTCAACTGCTGATCTTCTTTTCCTTTTCTCTGACTCTTGGTCCTCCGATCTTCGGTATTTCGGTGAATCCTTTGCTGTCGCGGTAGACATATCGAAAGCCTTCGATTGGGTTTGGCACAAAGCTTTGATTTCCAAACTCCCCTCTTTCGGTATCTATCCTTCTCACTGTGATCTCTCTAATTTTCTTTCCGGTCTTTCTTTAGCAGCCGTTTTAGACGGACACCTTTTTTTCTTTAAACCTATTGACAGTGGTGTTCCTCAGGGTTCTGTTCTATCTAAAACACTTTTCTGCTTTTCATTAATGACCTTCTTTCTATTACCTCATCTCCTATCTACTCCTATGCTGAGGACTCCACACTTCATTACTCCTTTCAGTTTGAAAGACGTCCATCACCAACAGCAGTTATTAGACTCGAGAAGGGTAGCCTTGGAGCAAATAACCTTTGATCTTTCACGTATTTCAAATTTTAGCAGAGAAAACATGGTTGTTTTCAATGCCTCAAAAACTCAGTTAATCCATCTCTCCACTCGACGCAATCTTCCACGCAACTATGATGTCTTCTTCGAAAACACACAACTCAAACCTTCATTTGTTCTTAATATTCTCGGTGTTTCTCTTTCTCGTGATCTTTCTTGGAAAGATCATGATTATATCTCACACATCACATTATTTCTCTCTCTAAGCAAGCTTATAAGAGGTTGCTTGTTCTAAGGCGCCTTCAGAATTACTTCACGCCACCCCAGTTGCTTGCTCTCTATAGGGGTGTTGTTCACTCTTGTATGGAGTATGCTTCGCACATCTGGGGTGGTTCCACTCATACGGCTATCCTCGAGAAGGTGGAGTCTAGGGCATTTCGTCTCATAAACTCTCCTGCTCTTGCTAACTCTTTTCAATCTTTTTCTGCCCGTCGAATTCTTGCGTCACTCTCTCTATACCTTCGCTATTACAATGGACACTGCTCTTCTGAACTCTCTCGTAGCATACCTCTTCTATTGAGAAGAGCCCGGGCGACACGACGTTCTACACAATCTCATCCTTTCTCTGTCCAATTCTCCGACCCCAGACTTAACCGCTATGCTCAGTCTTATATATACTCTACTGGTAAAGTCTGGAACACACTCCCTTTATCTGTTTTCCCAACTTCCTTTGACTCGCACACTTTTAAACGCCGTGAATCGGGTCACATTGGCCATTAATGATCAGATCTCAATTGTTCCCCAAACTTTGGTGGAATTTGGTAGGCCTCCGGCCTTTGCCCACCGAAGTTGACATAATATATATATATATATATATATATATATATATATATATATATATATATATATATATATATATATATATATATATATATATACACATATTTTGCTTTTGTTTGCACGAGTGCTTTATAATATTAATATGATTTATAAATTCGTGTATTAATTTGTTGTAAATATTCCCCTTTGAATAAAATGTTGATTGGTGAGAGCCGTTGTTCTGAAACGCGATGTCTAAACTCTCATTAACTTTTTCCCTCTGGCTTTTATTAATGTGTCAAAGACAATTAATTATTAATTTCACTCTGTAAAAATAATCATCAAGAGAAGCAGGAATTCCCTTTGTAATTCCTCAAATTAATTACGCTGTAAATGGAAAATAAATTTTTAGATGTTTTGTCGCTGTTGTTTCGATGTTGTTGTTGTTGTTGTTGACGGAGATGTTATTTTATTTTTGTTTTTGTCGTTTTATGAGTTTGTTACTGCAACTGCATTTTTATTATCATATTCAGTTTCTTTATTATAATGATGTTTTCTCATTTATTCATTGATGTTTTATCATCAGTGGGGTCTTGTTTTTGATATTGTTGGCACTGAAAGTTTTCATGGTATAAATAAATTCTTTTCTGCCATCTTGTATTTCTATCTTAGAAAATTCCAACTGAAAACTTTAAAAAAAATCCTCACGAGAGAAAAAAAACATGTAAACCTAACAAATATTTGCTTCACGTTTCTTATTTTCAAGTTTCAACTCTATAATCTTAGATATATTGGAAATAATTTAAAAAAAAGTGCTTTTAATTTTTTGAAAATTTTATATTCGTGAGAAAAATAACAAATATCAACCTTAATCATGAACAAAATAAAATTTGGAAGGATATGATGTTGAAGACACAAACATAAAGAGAATAACTATTTATTAAAATTTAGGTATGCTTTGTAAAATTTTAAAAATTTCATTTTATCTGTTAAAAATAAAAAATATTTCGAGAATGAAAAAAACGCAAATTTAAAATTCCTCAAGAATTATGAACTAAAGAAAAACCATTTTCTCTTTCCTCCAAATAAATAATTAAAATTGATGAAAAAAAGTTGAAATATCTTTTCATTTGTAAAGTTTTCAATCTTGCTAACGAGGCGAGTTTTCTTTTTCTTACTCCCACGGAGAACATTTAACTTCCACTCAAAACATCAAATTCGTCAAATTTATTAATGATATATACAGATATATATATATATATATATATATATATATATATATATATATATATATATATATATATATATATATATATATATATATATATATATATATATATATATATATATATATATATATATATATATATATATATATATATATATATATATATATATATATATATATATATATATATATATATATATATATATATATATATATATATATATATATATATATATATATATATATATATATATATATATATATCTCCTCCGCTGGGCAAAGGCCGAAGGCCCGCCAAATTTCACCGGATTTGGGAATTATCTATCCTGGTCGATGGTGGCCGACATGTCCAGATACACGGCGTTTGAAAGTATGCAAGTCAAAGGAAGTTGGGAAAACAGATAAAGGGTGTGTGTTCCAGACTTTACCAGTAGAGTATAAGTAAGATTGAACATAACGGTTAAGTCTGGGGTCTGAAAGTTGGACAGAGAAAGGATGAAACTGTGTAGAAAAGCGCGCGGGGCTAGCTCTTCTCAATGAATGAGGTATGCGACGAGAGAGCTCAGAAGAGCAGTGTTCATTGTATTAGCGATAGTAAAGAGAGAGTGACGCAACAATTCAACAGTCAGAAAAAAATTGGAGAGAGTTAGTAAGAGCAGGAGAGTGGATTAGACGAAAAGCCCTAGACTCCACCTTCATAAAGATAGCTGTAAAGAGTGGAACCACCCTAGATGTGCGAAGCGTACTCCATACAGGGGCGAACAATACCCCTATACAGAGCAAGCAATTTGGGTGGAGTGAAGAAATACTGAAGGCGCCTCAGAACACCTAACCTCTTAGAAGCTTGTTTAGAAAGAGAGGTAATGTGATCTTTCCAAGAAAGATCACGAGAAAAGGAAACACCGAGAATATTAAGAACAGATAAAGGTCTGAGTTGAGTGTTTTCGAAGAAGATATCATAGTTGTGTGGAAGATTGTATCGAGTATAAAGATGGAGGAATTGAGTTTTGGTGGCATTGAAAACAACCTTGTTCTCTCTGCCCCAATTAGAAATACGAGATAGATCAGAGATCAGCTGCTCCAAGGCAGCCTTCCTTGCATCTAGTAACTGTTGTTGAGAGGGGTGCCGTTCAAATTGAAAAGAGTAATATAGGGTGGAGTCATCGGCATAGGAGTGGATAGGAGATGAAGTAACAGAGAGAAGATCATTAATGAAAAGTAGAAAAAGTGTTGGGGATAGGACCGATCCTTGAGGAACACCACTATTAATATATTTAAAGGAAGAGCGGTGGCCGTCTACAACTGCTGCTATAGAACGACTGGAAAGGAAATCAGAGAGAAGGTCACAGAGAGAAGGATGGATACAGAAAGAGGGAAGTTTGGATATCAAAGATTTGTGCTAGACTCTATCGAAAGCTTTCGATATGTCTAGCGCAACAGCAAAAGATTCACCGAAATGCTGAAGAGCGGAGGACCAAGAGTCAGAGAGAAGGGAAAGGAGATCACCAGTAGAGCGTTTCCTACGAAAACTATACTGGCGATCAGAGATAAGATTAGAAGAATTGAGATGTGTCCAAATATTCCTGTCAAGGATAGATTCCAAAAGTTTCGAAAGAATGGAGGTTAAAAAATGGAACGATAGTTAGAGGGTTGAGAGGGGTCCCCCTTCTTCGACACAGGCTGAATGAGCGCACGTTTCCAGCAAGAAGGGAAGGTCGAATTAGAAAGACATAGACAAAAATGTTTACCAAGGCAGGGTGCAAGCTCGGAAACACAAGTTTTGAGAACCACAGGAGGGATACCGTCAGGACCGTACGCCTTCTTAGTATTAAGCTCAGAGAGAGCAGAAATGACGTATTTAGAAGAAATTATAATTCTAGGCAGAAATGAGTTAGAGGGGGTTGAAGGAGAAGGAACAGCTCCAGAATCGTCTAAGTTTGAATTAGATTCAAAAGTTTGAGCGAAGAGTTTCAGCTTTAGAAGAAGGCAAAACGGCAATTGTACCGTCAGAAGATACTAGAGGAGAGAAAGAGGAAGAAGCAAAGTTAGAGTTGACATTTTTTGCAAAATGCCAGAAAGGTCGGGAGGAAGTAGAGCCAGAAAGATTGTTGCATTTTCTACGGAGAAAGGAGTTTTTAGTGTTACGAAGGATAGATTTTTCACGATTCCGAGATGAAATATAAGTTGCATGAGTTTCAGGAGTTTGAAGACGACGGTAATCCTTGTAGGCAGCATCCCTGTGGCGGATAGCACGAGAACAAGCAGAGTTAAACCAAGGTTTGTTAGGTTTAGTAGAAGGGAAAGAAAATGGAATGTACGCCTCCATGACAGTGAGAATTACCTCGGTTATGCGCTCTGCACACTCAGAGGGACCCCTCCCACGGAAACAGTAATCATTACATGGAATATCAGAGAAGTAAAACCGCAAGTCAGAACAGTTAGTGGCACCGAAATGCCAAAAACGTCTCATCGCCGAAGGCGGGGGCCGTTCTTGCGGAAGACTTGAAGAGACAGGACAAGATACAGAGATAAGAAGGTGATCGGATGAACCCAGAGAAGAGAAGAGTTTAACAGTGTAAGGAGAAGGATAAGAAATTAGGAAAAGATCAAGTATGTTGGGTTCATCACTAAGGCGAACAGGGATACGGGTAAGGAGATGCACCATCTGCTCAAGGTTGTTCTGGATAGAAAATTGGAAGGCGAGTTCACCAGCTGGATCGTGAGAACTAGATGAAAGCCATTAGCGGTGGTGAACATTGAAATCACCTAATATGATGATTTCGGAGTAAGGAGAAGAAGAAGAAAGAATGTGTTCTATTTTGGAGTTAAGATAGTCGAAGAATTTTGGATAGTCTGTAGAGTTAGGAGATAAGTAGACAGAACAGATAAATTTAGTTGTAGAGTTGCAAGAAAGTTTAAGCCATAAAGTAGAGAATTCAGAAGACTCCAAAGTAGAAACACGAGAACAGACAACATCTTTGCGCACATAAGCGCAACATCTGCTTATATATATATATATATATATATATATATATATATATATATATATATATATATATATATATATATATATATATATATATATATATATATATATATATATATATATATATATATATATATATATATGAATAGAAAAATAAGCATATAAATAAATTAATATATATAATTTACTTATTCATATATATATATATATATATATATATATATATATATATATATATATATATATATATATATATATATATATATATATATATATATATATATATATATATATATATATATGATATAGAAAAATAAGCATATAAAATAAATTAATGTATATAATTTACTTATTCATATATATATATATATATATATATATATATATATATATATATATATATATATATATATATATATATATATATATATATATATATATATATATATATATATATATATATATATATATATATATATATATATATATATATATATATATATATATATATATATATATATATATATATATATATATATATATATATATATATATATATATATATATATATATATATATATATATATATATATATATATATATATATATATATATATATATATATATATATATATATATATATATATATATATATATATATATACTATATATATATATATATAAGTAGTATATATAAAACGGGGCTTCCAGAACATTTGCTATTTTCGATCACAAAAGTACTGGAACTTGCTCTCTTCGCTCGCTCCTGGTTTTATATACTACTTATCAATGTTTTTTAAAAGTTGTATACAGAGACTTTCGAAGTTGGAATGCTTAGAGGCTACGAGAACACCCCTGATTTTCCAGTGAGATTTCCACAAGATTTTTGAGATCCGCTGGTTTTGTAGAGTACTAGAGTTGAGGTTGAGAGTGAGTGCAATAAAGTTTTTTAATTTTGTTACCGGAACAACCCTCATTTTCCCTTAGTTTTCGAGCCAGCATCCATTCGCTACCGTGCCACAATCCCAATTAAACTTTCTGACAGCCCTCAAAAATCGCTTCGAGTACCGTGCCCTTCCCGAAAAAACTGAATGATTACTTTAGCAGGAAAACCTTTAGCACGCTCGCTGCGGGTTTGCTTACTCAAGTCTTTTTAAAGAAAAAATGAATAATTTTATTATCAAAAAAGTGTTGTGGTAAGACTTGGAGAAAGGCGTTGGAGGGGTTGTGTTTGGTAAAAGAAGAAAAAATTGAAAATTGAGTTATAATAAAAAAATCTATAATAAATATGGAAATTCAACTTGAATTGAAGGGTATAAAATATTTATAGAGATTATCTGGAATATATTTATATTTTTTTAAAAAAAATTTCAATTTGGTAAACGAATAGCTTGGATACCCTTAAATTTTCTAATTGTAATTCACGTTTTCTATCAAAAATATTTTCTTTCGTATGAAAATTTCATTTAATGGTAAACTAAAGCTTTAAAATAAAAAATTAAAAAAAATAGAGAAGATTTGAACCTGCTCTTTTAAACATTGAAATAAACATGTTTTAAAAATCAACGTTCAACCCATTGAACAAACAACTAAAACGGGTGTTAAAATTGTTATTTAATGTAAAAAGTTAAAATTTTTATTAGCGCTACGACTTTATCATTTTATATTAATTAGAAAATGAAATTTTACCGCCCCTATAATAAATATTTTAGAATGTTCTAGAATGAAACATAAGAGAGATTATTTTTACTAAGTAAAACTTCCAAATTTTCTTTCTTGTTACCTATGTGGCCGAGTGGTTATGGCGGTGAGTTGAAAACTAAGATATTGTTCATTGTACAGTGGTTCAAGTCCTCAAGGAGACCAACCTTTTAATGAATAAAAGTCGAAAAATAATAGCAAGAATAACAGCAAGAGGAAGATTCCACTGCAGAGTGGAAACATAGTAATAATAATAATAATAAGCATCAAAGAATAACAAGAAGATTCCACCGTGCAGTGGAAAAATAATAATAATAATAATAATAATAATAATAATAATAATAATAATAATAATAATAATAATAATAATAATAATAATAATAATAATAATATAAAATAATAAAATAAAAAAAAAAAAAAAAAAAAAAAAAAAAAAAAAAAAAAAAAAAAAAAAAAAAAAATAATAATAAATAATAATAATAATAATAATAATAATAATAATAATAATAATAATAATAATAATAATAATAATAATAATAATAATAATAATTTTATAACATTGAAAAAAATTAAAATTTGATTTTACCTCAAAAAAGAAGTTAGTTTTAAAAAATCTGCTCTGACAACTTTTCGAATTTATATATTCTACATATGAAAAGTAAAAAAAAATTCTAAATTCGCGAAAAAAAACCGTTTTTTTCATTCCAGGAAAAAAATCTACGGATTTGAAAAATACATTTTCAATTTTTAAAAACGTGATTATTCAGTTCTACGTAAGATAGAGAGATAAATAAGGTTTTAATTTATAGATTTTCGAGGACGAGAATTCCGAATTTGTATTTATTTTTAAGATAGGTAGCTCAGGAAGACTACTTATTTAATATAACTTTAAAAATATAAAAGATAGGGAAAATTTACAAGAGAGTAAAATTGAAGAACTCGATGAGTTTTAAAGAAAAAATAATATTTTTTATTTCTTCTATAATAAAAATAAGGAAATAAAAATGAACAAATATAAAAAGAAAGTCACATTTTCACAAAATAATTACTTTTTTGAGATGGATAATTATGATAGAAAAAAACGATCAGATAATTTCTAAAATTTTAGATAAAGAACGATTCTCAATAAGAATAAAAGATTTAGAAGAAAAATTAGTTCCTTTCTTAAAATCAAAGATGAATAACGAAAATTCAAAATTGACTTATAATAAAAAAAATCTATAAAAAAATGGAAAGATCTGAGAAAGTTGAAAATTCGAAATTGACTTATATTAAAAAAAATCTATAATAAAATGAGAAGATCTGGGAAAGATGAAAATTCAAAGTTTTTTTCCTCTATAATAAATAAACCGATGTCATATTGCGAGGTTTGTAACGCTAATATTAAATATTTTAAAATTCATGAAAAATCTAATAAACATGCAAGAAATACAAACCTCGCAATACTTAACATAGAATATTTTAATGATAAAAAGAAATTATGCTCGATTTGTAATAAAAGTGTTTTAAATCTTAAAATTCATGAGAAAAGGTAAAATTCATCAAAGAAATTTATTACAATGTGAATATAAAAATTATCGAGAAGGATTAAATGGAAATTTTAAAGCCTATTTTTATACAAATATTAGAATGATTGATCCAAAAATGTTTGTCAATAATATGATAAGTACAATTAAAAATAAAATTGAAGAACAAAATTGGAAAATTTTAAAACTTAGTCTTTCTCTTCACATTGAATTTTATAAAGATTTACCTGACGGTAAAACATCAATAATTTCAAATTGGTTTAACAGCGGAACTATGACGAGTATAACTAATATGTCTCAAATAAAAGATACAGTACTCGAAATGATTTATAAAATTGGAGAAAAAATATGCAAGTTTACCAAAGAAGGATCTGGCCGGATAATAAATAAACTGTTAGATTTTGAAATAAAAATAGTCAAATATAAACCATTAAGAGCTTCATCATTTATTGAAACTCCAATCAAATATAAAAATCCAAAATTTGGATTGGTTAATGTTCAAAATAAAAATGACAATGAGTGTTTTAAATGGTGTATAGCAAGATCTGATTGTTTAGAAGAAAAAAATCCTCAAAGAATATCACAGAAAGTAAGAGAAGCATCTAAAAATTATAATTGGAAAAGAATAGAATTTCCAGCTCAATTAAAACAAATTAGTAAATTTGAAAATCAAAACGATGTATCTGTGAATGTAAATGGACTAGATGAAAGAGAAATCTTATATCCTTTAAGAATCACTAAAATTGAGAAAACTAAACATGTTGATTTACTTCTAATATCAAATGATGAAAATACACATTACATACTTATGAAATCTCTAAGCCCATTTATTAATAAGAAATATAAAGAGAAGACTTATCCATGCCGATTCTGCTTACATAGCTTTTATAAAAAAGAATTATTAGATAAACATTTACCAGAATGCAGTATTCATACACCGGTAAGAATGGAATTATCAGAAGGTCAAGTACAATTTAGACTTCATTATAAACAATTCAAACATCCATTTGTTATATATGCGGATTTTGAAATCCCCTTACAAAAAATACATACCACACAACCAAATCCAAAGGATTCTTATACGATTAATGTACAGAAACATCGACCAAACAGTTGGTGTTGTTATACGAAATGTGATGTGGATGAATATTCAAAGTTTAAAATATATGAAGGAGAAAATGCATCTAAAACGTTTGTAGAATATTTAATTTCAGAATCAAAAAGAATTTATGAATTATTGAGAATAAACGAACCAATGAATTTAACTTCGGAAGAAAAAATAAATCATGAAAATGCAAACCGTTGTTATGTATGTAAAAGAGAATATACAGAAAATGATTTTAAAGTAAGAGATCATAATCACCTAACAGGA
>SEYY01000255.1:0-10000 GCA_009176605.1 Armadillidium nasatum
TCAATCCACCCCAGTTGCTTGCTCTGTATAGGGGTATTGTTCATCCCTGTATGGAGTATGCGTCACATATCTGGGGTGGTTCCACTCATACAGCTCTCCTGGAAAAGGTGGAGTCTAGGGATTTTTGCCTTATGAACTTTCCTGCTCTCTCTAATTCTCTCCAATCTCTTTCTGCCCATCGAATTGTTGTATCACTCTCTCTATACTATTGCTATTTCAATGAACACTGCTCTTCTGAACTCTCTCGTCTAATACCTCTTCCATTGAGAAGGGCTTGTGCGACTCTAAATTCTACACAGTCTCATCCTTTCTCTGTCCAACTCTGTGACCCCAGACTTAACTGCTATGCTCAATCTTACATGCACTCTACTGGTAAAGTCTAGAACACACTTCCTTCATCTATTTTTCCAACTTCCTATGACTTATACACCTTTAAACACTGTGTATCAGATCATGTCAGCCTTTAATTTGACCATGTTCCTGACTTTACCCCTAACTCTGGTGGTATTTTAGTAGGCCTCTATCCTTTGCCCACCAGAGGCGAAATAAAAAAAAAATATATATATATATATATATATATATATATATATATATATATATATATATATATATATATATATATATATATATATATATATATATATATATATATATATATATATATATATATATATATATATATATATATATATTTCAGTAATTTTGTGTATTGATTAATATTTAATATTAAAATGTTGAGTATCATTAAAGGTCTGAAGAGTCTTATTGGAGATGTAGAGATGGTACCATACACAGTAATCTCAGATCATGAAGTAGGTAATCCGGAGCTTTTAAGTTATAATTGTTTTCAATTAGTCTTTTTGGTAACTTGTAAATTTTTAAAATAATAT
Organism: Armadillidium nasatum; assembly: GCA_009176605.1. NCBI lineage: Eukaryota > Metazoa > Arthropoda > Malacostraca > Isopoda > Armadillidiidae > Armadillidium > Armadillidium nasatum. The sequence continues at coordinate 891 of SEYY01000255.1, forward strand.
AATGCTTTTAATTTTTTTTTTTTTTTTTTTTTTTTTTTTTTTTTTTTTTTTATGCATGCATGCATGTGTTTAGTCACCTTTCTAAATGAAACTTAACATTTTAGTAATTGAGTGAACTTCAAATTATTTATTTTCAGATCTTTATATACTAATTTTTTATATATATATATATATATATATATATATATATATATATATATATATATATATATATATATATATATATATATATATATATATATATATATATATATATATATATATATATATATATATATATATATATGGGTCTGTAAGAGTGAGAGAGATACTTTTATTTTATGTCTCTATAAATATGATAGATCCTAGCTTGGTTTGCCCTGGTGCACAGTCTTCTTTTTTCATTAATTTCTGTAACATTTGCCGTCTTGTTTTTAATTTCTCCTTTGTCAAAAACCACCTCTCTTCTAAACTTCATCTCTTGTCCTTAACTGAAATGCAGGTGCTTGATTGTTCTAACAGCATTCTGTTACCTCCTACAGTTTCTAACATCAATTTTTATCCAAAGGAAAATGTTGCACATATGTGTGCAAAGTTGTTGTTTGTTTTTGTGTCTCTAATTTTGAGTCTTCTGAATTCTCTACTTTATTGCTTAAGCTCTCTTGCAATTCTATTACTATATTTATTTGTTCTTTTTATTTATCTCTTATCTTTACTGAATATAAAAAATTCTTTTGACTATTTAAAACTCCAAAATAGAACCCATTCTTTCTTCTTTTCCTTTCTTCAAAATCATCATTTTAGGTGACTTTAATTTATGCCACTGAAAATGGCTTTAGTCTAGTTCTCATGATCACAACTTTTCTATTCAGAACAACATAAGCAGTTGGTGCAACTCCTTATATGTATCCCTTACTGTCTTGGTGATGAACTCATCATGCTTGATCTTAACTTATTATCCTTCTCCTTATACTGTTAAACTCTTTCCTCCTCTGGGTTCATCCAATCACCTTTTTATTTCCATTTCTTGTTCTCTCTCTTTAAATCTTCCGCAAGAACATTGCGTGAGTTCCGGGTTGGCCTTCTTGTCTGATAATTCTTTGTGAAACCATTGATGTTATTGTCACTTCTAGTTGTCTTGGGATGCCCACTTCCTGCTTTTCGTTTAATGCTTGCAATTTCATCAGTTTTCTTTAGCAGAGTGTCTAAACCCCCTAAAGTCCATCCTTTGTTAGGGAATTCATGTAATAATTTCATTCTGCCATACTTCTTTTCCATTCGATAATGTTTAATAAGAATTTTATCTTCTTTGGTAAAAGGCATTATCTCAAGGATATAAATTTCTGAAATAAAACCATAAGAAATTAAGCTTTTTATGTAGCTTGAAAACAAAATCATTAAATAAAGGTAGAATTTTTTAATATTCTCAAATATAATAAACCATCAATTATGCTCATATCTAATTTTGAACTATCTACATTGGATAATTATCGATTTATTGATAATTTTAAAATGCATGTTTTTTTTTTGGACCACCATATATATATATATATATATATATATATATATATATATATATATATATATATATATATATATATATATATATATATATATATATATATATATATATATATATATATATATATATATATATATATATATATATATATATATATATATATATATATATATATATATATATATATATATATATATATATATATATATATATATATATATATATATATATATATATATATATATATATATATATATATATATATATATATATATATATATATATATATATATATATATATATATATATATATATATATATATATATATATACAAAAATAAAAAAGTTTACCCCATTATATTTTAAATTTTGGCAAAAACCATCTGGTCTATGGTTTCAGGACAAACAGCTTTTTTAATATATATATATATATATATATATATATATATATATATATATATATATATATATATATATATATATATATATATATATATATATATATATATATATATATATATATATATATATATATATATATATATATATATATATATATATATATATATATATATATATATATATATATATATATATATATATATATATATATATATATATATATATATATATATATATATATATATATATATTATATTATTTTTTTTTTTTTTACCTTCTCATCCCCTGACCACCCCTTGTTGAGGCGGCCACACTTCGCTAATGAAGCCTCCCGCCGCAGTCGGTCTCGTCCAGAGATCTTTCAAAGAAGTGATGCCCCAGAAGATTTTGGGGCGACAGTTGGAGGGACAGTCTAAAAGAAAGTGATCTACGGCCTCCGGGGCCCTTTTGCATCTGGTACAAGTGGAAGATGTTGCCTGGTTTAAATTGAAATTGTGTTTGTAATGTTGTAAGTTTGGGTGGTGCCCGCATCTCAATCTTGCTAGTGAGATTTGTAAGTGTCTTGGGAGGTTGTTGGAGTCGGTGTTTATTTCGGGAGGGGGTTCGTTAAGGATGCTGTTTGGAGGTCTGTTGATCATATATGAATGTGTAAGTTGAGTGTGTATATGTTTGGTTGTTGTGGTATTGGGGGGAGGAGGGGGAATGTGATTTAGGATCCGTTTGTAAAAGGCTCCAGTGGACGATGGAGGTTGTTTAAGTCTTTGATTGGTAGGTTGGAGGAGAGTTTTGTGACATGGGTGTGTGGGTAGACGGGTTTTTGCATAGAATTGGGTGCCTATCATTTCGAGGTGGTTCCTTATAGGTAGTATCTTGGTTTCGTTATGAAGGTGTTGTTGAGGGGTTGTGGGTGTGCAGCCGGTGATGGTGCGAAGGGCTTTATTTTGTGTTATTTGGAGTGTCGTTAAGTTTTTGTCGGAGAGCAGGGGGTGCCAGATGGGGGAGGCATAGTTGATGGTGGGGCGTATAAATTGTTTGTAGATTGCAATTGAGGTTTGTATGTTGTTGTGTATGTCAGTGTTGGCCACTGTTTTGAGGATGTTGAGTTTTCTGGTTGCGGCTGTGGTGGTATTTTGAATGTGTTTGGAGAAAGTGAGGTGAGTGTCAAATGTTAGGCCGAGAATCTTTGGGGATTTGTTGAAGGGTATGGGGGTGTTGTTTAGTAGGACTTGTGGGTAGGTGTTGGATAAGTGTTTGTCTGTTGTTATGAGGGTTATGGAGGATTTGTTTGGTGATGCCGTCATCCTGTTTTCTACTAGCCAAGTTTGGAGTTGTGTTAGGTAGTCTTGTGTGAGTGTTGTTGCGGTGGAGAGGTCTTCGTGAGTGGTGGCAATAGTTATGTCGTCGGCGTATGTAGTGATGTGGGTGGAAGCTGTTTGGGGTTGTGGGAGGTCTGCTGTGTATAGGTTGAATAGGGTGGGGGAGAGTATGGCTCCTTGGGGAACTCCGTTCTTTATGTTGATGGTACGTGATTTATGGCCGTTATATATATATATATATATATATATATATATATATATATATATATATATATATATATATATATATATATATATATATATATATATATATATATATATATATATATATATATATATATGTGTGTGTGTGTGTGTGTATGTGTGTTTGGGTCATTGGATAGGGTTTTCTTTATAAACTATAGAGGCCTATTATTATTATTAAAGTAGAAAAGAAGAGACGTCATTTAATACGTATTATGTTCTAATTCTGATATAACATTCCAGATTTATGAAGAACGTTTGTACCCAGCAGGAAAATGGGTCTGTACATCCTTGGAGAGTACAGAAAGAGATTCTTGTTCTTCTTCGATGTTTAGGATGTTATTTAATTTCATTGCTGGTAAAAACAAGCCGAGTAAGTAATTTGAAATGTATTCTTTTATAAGTTGGGCTTTAGAATTAAGTCTTAAGCAGTTTTGTGTGCTAGAATCGAAATTGAGAATTGGTAAGAATATGTTGATTGATTTGGACTGAATTTAGTTTATTTAAAAGTAGATTTTAATGGAGTGGTTTTGCAATTAATGATGTTTTTTTTTTTTTTTTTTTTTTTTTTTTTTTTTTTAACTACTACTACTACTACTTAGGTTTCAAAATTTATTTGCTTAGGAAAAATTTGTAATTTATTGATTCTCTTTAAATAAGATTAGATTTTTTATTTTATTTTTTAAATATTTAAATTCTCTACAAAATTATGACTTTAAAATATTCTATGTTTTTACCATTTATTTTATTTAAATTTTTTTTAATTTCATACAATGAAATTAAAACCAACGTCGGATTCCAGTGTGTGGAGTTAAGTTTATATATATATATATATATATATATATATATATATATATATATATATATATATATATATATATATATATATATATATATATATATATATATATATATATATATATATATATATATATATATATATATATATATATATATATATATATATATATATATAGGGACCGACCGGGGCTGGAATTTGGCCGGGGCCGGGGCCGGGGCCGGGGTCACCCAAATTTGGCCGGGGCCGGGGCCGGGGCCGGGGTTATGGCCGGGGTTTCCTAAAATTTGTAAAGAGGTCAAAAGCACTGAAATTTTAGGTTAAGAAAATTAGATATAAGGTTTATTTAATTGTAAGGAAGGAGTAGAATAGGCAACATTCACTTAAATTAATGATTATATGCATTTTCTCTAAAAAAAAAAATCAGAAAATTACATTTTTTTATATTTAAAGTTTAAAAAAAGTACAAAAATAAAATTTTTTTTTATTCTAATTCATAATAGTGATTTAACACGTTTACTTAGGTAAGACCCAAAGGTAAAGTTTGAAAAAATGTAAGATATAAAATTATCAATTTAACCTGTATTTATACATAACATTGTTATTTTATTGCTATGTATCAAACTTGTATCATTTAGCTGCATTATTTAAAAATTATTTTGTTTATACTTTCAGTCAATATGGCTAATTAGGCTAAAAGATCAGCTTCTGCAGTATTTGAATACTTTACAATGTTTCAGGATAGGCTCGAAATAGCTAAATGTAACATCTGCAGTCAAAAAATTAGAAGAGAACCTCCGGGTGCTACAAGTAAAAAAAATTTCAACCAAATCTTTTTGGAGTATCTAAAATCAAAACACAAAGATGAACATTCACTAGTAGAAGAGGAGCGGTCAAAAGAAACAGAAAAGAAAAAAATCTTAATTTTCTTATATTTTGTTTGAAATTTTCTTTTATTATTTCACTGATTGAGCTGAAATTTTCAAAGTATGTGAATTTTTTCACGAAGTTCTGAGTTGATTTCGAGCATTTTTTTTGAGTTTATAACGGTTTGAAACTTATTTGGACCCAAACTTGAAAAAAATGAATAACTGGGTCAAACCACTGGTCCACATGAGCTGAAAATTTAACTGAAAACCTTTGCCCCAATTTCTTGCATTGGTGGGAATAGATTTTTGATATCACGTCTAGAAAAAAGTTATAAGCACTTGAAAAAAAATTTGCAAAAATCGTACCCTTCTGGAGGAAAAAATTATTTAAAAAAAAACGATACCTACTATTTTTTTTTATTTGTGAATATTGTTTAGAAGAGGAACAGGGCAACAATTTTTATTTAGTGCATTTTTAAATGCCCTTTGTTTGAAGCGAAATATAGCCTTTCAAACTTTGGGAATTTTTGAAATTTGGCCAAAAATGGACCTTTTTGAAGGCTATATCTCAAAACCAACGAATCTATCTCATCGAATAAAGTACGTAGAGGAATTTGTAGCCCCACCCCTCCTCTATACACACCAAAAATAGGAAATGTTATAGTTGTATTTTTTTTAAAAAAGATTTTGTCTGAAAAGGTGGATTTTTTTAGTTCAAAAAATTTTTTTTTCTATAGTTGGTCAGTTTTTGGCTTATAACATTTTTTCTATAACTCTGGGAACAAAAGTCTATTAGAGGCTTTTGTAGCCCATATAATTTTGAATAAATATCCAACTTTCAGCTCATTCTAAAAAGTGGTTTGGCACCGCCATTCTATTGAAAAAGGGTAAAATTTCCACAAAAAAAAAAAAAAAAAAAAAAAACTTTTAACCGTAATTTACTCGGAAAACGCTAGAAATGGACTTTTCTTACCGGTAAAAAATGTATATACACTGAAAGTTTCAGCAGAATCTGCTGAAAATTAAATTTTTTTTTTTTTTTTTTTGTATAATTTGCCATTTTAACCCCGGCCGGCAACCCCGGTTTTCCCTGATTTTTAGCCGGGGCCGGGGCCGGGGCCGGGGTCAGTAAAAATGGCCGGGTTTGGCCGGGGCCGGGGCCCCGGTCGGTTCATATATATATATATATATATATATATATATATATATATATATATATATATATATATATATATATATATATATATATATATATATATATATATATATATATATATGTAAAATGACTCCTTTATCAAGGCTCATGTAAAGGTTTATGTAACGTTTGTTAACCTGTAATTTTTAAGACTAGTACTACTCACTACTACTAGTACATCTTTGGGAATCCTACCATTTGAAAATAATTGTTTCATGAGAGTTTATTTTTAGAAATAGGAAACAATGTTTTATGATTTCCACTTCAAATGGGAAATGGAAAACATTGTTTCCTAGTGTGTAAGTGAAAAGATAGTTCATAAAAGTGTCAAGAAGCTATATTTTGATTTTTCAAATTGTTCACCTATGACAGAAAATCGTTATAAAAAAAAAAATCAAAACATTTTAGAAGCATCATTTAGTTATTTCGGAATGCGTTGTAGGCTTTAAGAAATAGGATAGGAAGTATCCATCGATATATCTTTGATAATTTGGAAAATCAAAATTTAGCCATTGAAGCACGGTTGGTGGTACAAAAAAAAACAAAAAACAAAAAAAAAACTAATAAAACCCAGTAAAATTCACGTAAACTACGTGTTAAAACCCATCAGTAAATATTTTCCTGTTTTTTGTAATTTTGAGAAAAATATTTGATTAATAATGGAATTTATTAAATATATATTTTATTATACAAGTAATAATTGCAGTTTTTCATTTACTTCCCGAGATATTTAAGATCAGATTCATTAAATGTACTAAAATAAAGCATACAGGTATGTACATACGAAACTCTATATCAAGCAAGTGAAATGAAATATATGAAAGCATTTCTTTCTTTAAAATAGGAAAATTCCTTTTTATTATTATATAGGTAATGACTGATAAGTAGTTAAATAAAAATTCATTTCCTAATTTTTTTTTATACTTTGATGACCTTAAGCCATTATTCAACTCCCTATTTGCTTCTCAGTTTATTCCATGCAAGACAAAATGGCAAGACAAGATCTTGATATAAATATTGTCAGCTGGGTAATATGAATGCAATTAACTGTGAAAATTGTTGATGTTCTGGAAGAGCATGGAACACTGGCAGAGGTACAGTCGTGAACAGAAGTTCGTTCCTATTAAGCTGGAAATAAATATTTATATAAAATGGAGATCATTTCATAAAAGCTCTATTTTGAATAAAAAGAAAATAAAAACATTGATAGGGGCTTAATTGAACTGTGATTGGCTGAATCTGAGATGATCTCCATTTTAAATAAATATTTATTTCCAGCTTAATAGGAACGAACTTCTGTTCACGACTGTACTTCTTGAATTTCTCCCCAGCGCATTGAATATCAAAAGAAGGCAAATGTTTTTTTTTTTTGATATCAAGAGCTGCAAATTGATAAATTGTCTATTAATTTTATATGTTACAATTTTCATATTTCTTGTAGTTTATTTTATTAATTTTGTGCTTTATATTTAAAAGTGATATATCAAGTATAATGCATACTTTTCGGATTGTATGACAATCTTATCCATATAATAGACATCAGTGAACTTATTTTAAATTTAAGTGTTTTTTTTTGTGTGTTTTCCTGATTTTGTGAATTATAAGAAAAACATTTGTATACCAAATGCCACAATTTTAGAGGCAATTTGTTTATTTTACGTCACTTTCAAGCCTCTATAATATTTCACAATTATATTTAGGAATATTCCCACGAAAGTTGTCCGAATTCTAGTTAAGATCATGCATAATTAGGTAAGGAAACCCGAGTAACTGTAAATTATAAAAAAAAATTGCTTGAAAGCAACACAGGTAAATTTTGTTTTATTAAAGTTTTAATGGATTTCCAATATATATATATATATATATATATATATATATATATATATATATATATATATATATATATATATATATATATATATATATATATATATATATATATATATATATATATATATATATATATATATATATATATATAACAATTGCCCAATGAAACCAGCTAGGCGTTTTTTTTGAAACCTGGTTTTTGCCAACTCTGCATTCTGTAACAATCTATTATACGTTAAAATTCAAGGTATGTTGAAATTTATCATCTGTTTTATACAAAACTTTTTTTTTTCCTCTTTCATTACGTAACAGATATTCGAGTGGATATGACGGCTCCCGTTTTAACTTTGGTAGAACCGGGTTCCTCTCCTGGTGTTAAGAAATTTACCATGGGATTTTTTATTCCACAAGAGCAGCAGGAAAGTCCACCAGAATCTTGTGATGGAACCGTATTTATTGAATGTCGACCTGAAATGAGGATTCTCACCAGGTATTTTTTGATTTGTTTTTTTTCCGTAGTTTAGCTGATTAATTTCCATTTATATATATATATATATATATATATATATATATATATATATATATATATATATATATATATATATATATATATATATATATATATATATATATATATATATATATATATATATATATATATATACGAGAGTGAGCTGAAAAGTAACACTTGTTCTGCCGTAAAATCTCGTACACTGCAAATAAGGTAATGAAGCAAATTGAAAGAAGGTCAAAGGTTTATTTTTCTTCTACATAATCTCTTCGAACATCAATACACTCCTGCAAACGTTGAACCGACTTCTCGAAACTGGTTGAAAAGAAGTCTTTATCTGTTTTCTGAAGTCAGTCTGCTACTGCTTTCTTCACCTCGACATCTGAACCAAATCTCGCTCACCGGAGACTCCTTCAACTTTGGAAATAAGTGAAAATCACTGGG
>SEYY01000255.1:15000-32500 GCA_009176605.1 Armadillidium nasatum
ATTATTATTATTTACTTGTAAGTCATTCTCCCCACTATACAGTAAAATATTTTTTCATTTATCCAGTATCCAATTAGATATTACAATTCATTTCCCAATGCACCCTTATATATATATATATATATATATATATATATATATATATATATATATATATATATATATATATATATATATATATATATATATATATATATATATATATATATATATATATATATATATATATATATATATATATATATATATATATATATATATATATATATATATATTATAATATTATATTATTATATATATTTATATATATATATATATATATATATATATATATATATATATATATATATATATATATATATATATATATATATATATATATATATATATATATATATATATATATATATATATATATATATATATATATATATATATATAGGTCACATTAAACTACTTATTTTCCATTCTAAGAATGTTATTAATATTTCAGTATTAAAATGTTATCTTTATAGTTTATTTTAAGATTTCAAGTTATTTCATATGCCACATACTTTGATTTTTATATCATAGATCCTTTGTATATATGTGTGTGTGTGTGTGTGTATATTATATATATATATATATATATATATATATATATATATATATATATATATATATATATATATATATATATATATATATATATATATATATATATATATATATATATATATATATATATATATATATATATATATAGTATTGGCTCGTCAATATTGGTGGATATTTGATATTTTTCAACAGAAGTTAGATTAATAATGATTGTTTATTTTCTTTGATTTGTTAATATAATAATGGAGATAAAGCTAGCTTTAACTTTAAAAGTTATAATCTTGTCTTTTGTTGCTGATAGTTTTTATTTTACTAAATATTTTTTAAATTTTTTTTTTTTTTTAGAGGAACCTTGTCCTATTCAAGGAGGAGAGCTTTTTTAGAAGTTGATTCTCAAAATCGAACCCGGGATTTTCCAAACTATAGCCGGGTTGCTTTACCCTTTTAGCCACAGTATAACCATCAGTACGGTTGTGGACAATGTTTTCATGCAAAATAAACTTTCTATACTCTATAAAATACATTAATTTGTTTTCCATGTTTTTTTTTTTTCATTTTTTATTTCTCTGTGTGATCGTATTCAGTAGATTGTTTTCAGTGTCCCAGTTTACCAACTGATACACTAAAAACATACCACTAAAAACTATCATTGAGAAATAAAAAGAAGTTTTTATAGAATATAGAAAGTTATTTCAGCTGGTTTCACGTTCTTCTTTACAAGAAATTTATTATACACCTCCATTCCATTTCAACAGACCCCTTTCCCACCGCCATCTTTTGCAATCACTAATGCGCATGCGCCAACAGTTATCTGCCAGACGCACGATTCTCATGAAGGTCTTTATTGACAAATGTCGTGTGTATATTTCATCATTTCTATTTTTTCTTACATGTGCTTTTCTTCAAAAGAATAGAAAAAAGTCAAGAAAGAAATTTTTCTTAATACTTAGATATATCTTTACATAGAAATTTCAATTCCTCATCATACGACCTTTATACTATTATATTACAGTGTTCTTTAATCTCTTCTATTGCATGTAATTTTGTTTCGCTAATAATAATAACCAAAGTAGATCAGATTTATCTACTTTTATAATTTTTTTTCATCTATTATCACCACCACCACCACCATCATCATCATCAACAACATCACGTTGGAGCAATTCCATGCCTTTTCGAACTGTCAGTTTCGTTTCCGTCACCATTGCTCTACCCAGGATCCACATACGTGAGGCATTTATTTCGAACAGTAAGGCATATGACAACACATGGAGGATGGGGCTTTTACGTTACCTTCACTCCTTGGGCCTCAGGGGACACCTTCCCATCTTCTTGCAAGGCCCCGGACTGATCTCCAGCTAAGTCCAGAAGTCTCCTCGTCAGTCCCCGACTTAAGTAGAACGGTCGGAGAATTGGAGATGGGGAACCCCTATGTAATGTGACTAAATCGAGCGCGTAGGGCTTAGTAATGATGATTTCCACCTACTAAATGCTGTGTGCACCAACTGTTGGGAGACTGAGCGGACAAAATCACCTTGCTCCACCTTTACATCATGCTGGTTCGAGCTAAACTGGACTATGCTTGTGCCATCTACGGGCAAACCTTCAAGTCCTACCTATGTCTTCTCGACTTGATTCAGACTGAAAGTCTGCGAATAGCCACCTGAACGTTTCGTTCTTCACCGAAGGAGAGCCTGGAGGTAGAGGCAGGAGTGATATCCTAGTTCCTGTGGAGGGAGCTGCTCATGTGTTCTTTGTTTTTCGTATTTAGGTTCCACATTCATCGGCATTAACCACCCTTATTGAACTCGTCCATCTCGTTCCTTATTGTTTTTTTTTGCGATAGTTGTGACTGGCCTCCCTCATCGAGCGGTGATGTTATTTGATTTCAGTTCCGCCTCTTTTCTGTGGGTGTCTCCGCCTCCTGCTGTTTGGGAAGGGATCATCTCCTCCTCCTCCTAAGACAGAGGTACACTTGGTTGAGTTGAGAGACTCTCCTTTCTGCTCCACCGGGACTTCCACAACGACTCCATATCTATGTACACTTATGGTTCCAAAACGGATGACAGCGTGGGGGCCTCAGCTGTGTTTCCGGACTTCACTGTGCCCCACTTCCTTCCGCCTTATTCGTCTGTTTTTCTCGGCAAAATTGATAGGGGTGTTCATGGCTGTGGACAGAATCTGTCACATTGAACCCGAGGGTAACTATACCATCTTTTCCGATTCGAGAAGCACTCTCCAAGCTCTGCTTCCCCGTACGACTAGAAACACTTTGGTTTCTGCCACTCAAAAGTCTATCTGCTCTTTATGCAAAGAAGAAATGTATTGCGCTGTGTTCGGTCCCTTCCCCTTCCCATGTTGGCGTTACTGGAAACTAGCAGGCCGATAGGGGGGCCAAACATACTGCTTCTCATATTCATGTTTCTATGTCAGGGTTCCCTTTTTGGCTGGCAAACTTGCTGGGCTGAGGGTACTCGTAGCTCAAAACTCCTGATTGTTAAGCTCGTCATTGGTGGTCTTCCTGTCGATGGAATCACCTCCTGGAGTTTGTCCTGACTCGATTACATCTGGGTCATACCAACTTCACTCATGGCTTCCTTATGGCGAGGGAGGCTCCCCCTTCTTGCCCGTATTCCTCCGCCTGTTGCCCTCTCTCTGTCGTTCATTTCTTTGTTGGATGGATGTGAGGCCGTCTCCGCTCTTCGCCGCAAGTGCTCTCCTGATGTGCTCCATTTGTCCGATTCTGCTCACTTTCGTAGTGATCGAGTTTTTGCTTTGTTGAACTTGAACATTTTATATAGAGTCTAATCTTTCCATATTGTTTCTTTTCCGTTTTGTTTAGGGATTCCCCCTATTGTTAGTTTCCCGATTTGGTATAGCCGCATTCCGGTGAGCTGTGTGGATCTATGTACATTTACACTAAAAAAAAAATATTACTACTTCTACTATTACTTAGTGTCTATTTTCACAACTTTTGGTCACTAATTTACTAACGTTTTTTTTTTTATTACTATTTTGTTTTTTTTTTTTTTTTTTTTTTTTTTTTTTTTTTTATTTTTATTTATTATTTTTATATATATTATATATATTATATATATTATATATATATATATATATATATATATATATATATATATATATATATATATATATATATATATATATATATATATATATATATATATATATATATATATATATATATATATATATATATATATATATATATATATATATATATATATATATATATATATATATATATATATATATATAATAATATAAAATAAAATTTATATTATTTATATTTTTTTTTTTTTTTTTTTTTTTTAAAATTTTTTTTTTTTGTTTATTTAAATAAAACCCATGGGATATATATATATATATATATATATATATATATATATATATATATATATATATATATATATATATATATATATATATATATATATATATATATATATATATATATATATATATATATATATATATATATATATATATATATATATATATATATATATGACATATTAGTTTTAAAAAAATTTGTTAAAGCCTTTAATAGAAGTATGAATATTTACATAGATCTTGTTTTGGTTTTGGTTTAACTCTACACTGGGATGGTGCTTTACGCTTTAAATAAAGCTGCTTTCAATGTTTTAAAACCAAGAATTTTTTATTATGGGTTTTAATCTGATTATTTTGAGTTCAAAGTTCAGTGATAGGAAAAATGATCTTACTTTTTTTTTTTTCCTTCTATTTTGTACAAAATTTATAATTATTTCTATGTACAGTCGTCAACAGAAGTTCGTTCCTATTAGGCTGGAAATAAATATTTATATAAAATGGAAATCATTTCATAAAAGCTCTATTTTGAATAAAAAGAAAATAAAAACATTGAGAGGGGCTTAATTGAACTGTGATTGGCTGAACCTGAAATGATCCCCATTTTATATAAATATTTATTTCCGGCTTAATAGGAACGAACTTCTGTTGACGACTGTACATCTATTTGGAAATTTAATTTCTTTGGAGTATATTTTGCTCCCCCCCCCCCCAAAAAAAAAAAAAAATAAATAAATAAATAAAATGGATGAACTATAATAAAATTTAATATGTTGGGGAGAGGGGGGATTTTTCTCTCTCTCTCTCTTTTTGTACGTTTCTCACCTAGTAGGCCTGGTTTGAACATTTTTAACCCAATGTCTTTTCACTTGAACTCATTTTTTATTAAACTTTATAAAAAAGAATTATTTTTCAAGCAAAATATTGTCCATGTTGTTGATATATTTCACTTTAATTATTTTTGTATTTTCAATATATATATATATATATATATATATATATATATATAATATATATATATATATATATATATATATATATATATATATATATATATATATATATATATATATATATATATATATATATATATATATATATATATATATATATATATATATATATATATATATATATATATATATATATATATATATATATATATATATATACGAAGAACATGTTATATTCTTGACTTACAGAAAGATTGTTTAGATTCGTTGATAATTTTCTTTATTAAATTTAATTTATTGTTAAGTTTTTATCTTTTAATATATATATATATATATATATATATATATATATATTATATATATATATATATATATATATATATATATATATATATATATATATATATATATATATATATATATATATATATATATATATATATATATATTATATAAATGGTGATAGAGCATTTAATGTGATATGATTCTTGCCTTCATGTTTTTGTCTCAAATTTTATGTATAAAATTTTAGTGTTAATTTTTCAAGTAGTTTATTTCCCCGCTTGAACAGTGGAAGAATTTACAAGTCTCTTCTGTTGTATTGGGCGTAGGGTGTTTCTTTTCGTTTTTATATTAATTAATTGACTCATCCAAAGTGTTCGTTTTTATATAAATTTATTGACTCATCCAAAGTGTTTTGTAGTCGTTATAAAGATTCGGTAATTTTTGTATTATTTTTTTTTTATTTTGGTTTCTTCACTCTTAAACTTGTATACGCTTCCTTTCTTTATGCAGTATTTTTGGTTTCAAATTAGTTTTGGTATTATTTTTTATAAAGTCTTTGGATCAGTTCTATTACAAAAATATTTTGTCTTAGCAAATTGACTATTTAAAATGATAAATTTGAATTTATATTACTTAGTGAAGTGAAAAGGAGAGAAATTTGTTGGTGTTGGTGAAAATATTAATGAGAAATTTAGTCTTTAGTATGATGTCTTTGATTGGCAAGAATAACGGTACAAGTTGAAAAAAAAGTAATTATATAGGAAAGGAAAAAAAGGATAAAATTATTGTTCCTTTTAAAGTATAATTGAAAATCTGGAGTTTTTTTTTTTTTAAGCTAGTTTTGTCTTACTATTTTAACCACCCAAAGTTATCGAGTTTACAGTGCGAAATATGTACTCGTTATCCCATATTTTGACAAAACTTGTTTTGTACCGCTAATCCTGCCCATCTGAAAGTTGTTTGTGAGGTTATGAAATAAACTTATGGAAGACTATTTGAATTAACGTTATTCTTTTAAAATTTGATTCCTTTGGAAGTAGTTTGCTTTGCTTCAACATTCATTATTGTTTTTTTTTTTTTTTTTTGAGAATTAAATTCCTTATATAAAAAGTATAATTCTTGCTGCCGCATGAGGGATAAAATGTTAAGATTTAACTTTGATTTGCTTTTTGAAAATTAAGAGTTAAAAATTGCCTCACTAAAAGGGATAATGTTTTCCAATATTCAGGTATTTAGCACTGAAGAACAGGTCTTTGTATGTTTTCCTACACAGTTACGAAATGTGATAATAGAAGTATCAGTGCTCAATGCAAGTATTAGATAATTGTGATACTATGTTTATATATAGATTTATATATTAAATGTATTTTCACTTTTATTTTTATATTTTTTCCTCAAAATATGAATGGTGTCAATTGAACTTCAATATTATATATGGTTGTGCTTGAACTGCCAGTTTTTATATTCGTGAATTTTTCTTAAAAGGAATTTTTTTTTGGTTAATAGATTTTTATTTCGTTTTAAGGGTATATATATATATATATATATATATATATATATATATATATATATATATATATATATATATATATATATATATATATATATATATATATATATATATATATATATATATATATATATATATATATATATATAGCGCAGTGGGTTTTTTTTTTTTTTTCCCCAAAGTTTTCAAACTGAGGATCCTTCAAAGTAATTCTATGTTACTCCTGCATTTGCAATTAACAAATTTTTGGTGTCCCCATTTTCACTCGAGTATTTAATTCATGTTCCTTTCCAATATTTTGTTTTTTAATTACGCTAACTCATTTTATTTATTAATGAATTTTCTTGTACTGAATTCGTGGATTGTCTTTTGTCGACTTTCATATTCTTATGCAATTTATAAACCTAACTTTTCTGTATTTATAAATCAAGAATTTACTTTTTAATTTGACTGTCATTTTATCGGTCCCCCCCCCCCCAAAAAAAAAAAAAAAAAAAAAAAAAAAATTCCCTTTGTATAGTTACAAACATTTTCTAAGAGGTTTTTATGAAATAAATAATAATTTAAACTAGCAGTAAATTTTCAACTATCAGTTACTGGTGGATAATATATATATGTTGGTAATTGAGCTACTTTTGTTACAGTTCGAATCATATACTATCCCTCGACCTTTGAGATTCAATTCGTACTTTTCACTGCTAGACATGCAATTCCAAAAGCCTCTAAAATAAGTATGATTGAAACCATAAAATATACCAGTTTTTCCCTTGTGGGCATATAAACAATTTTTTTAAAAAGCTTACTAAGGTATTCTTACAGAGGCACATACAGGACTTGTTTAAATTAAATAGTTTCAATGTATCAGCATATTAACCATTTTTTAAAAAAAACTAATAGCACTTTAAAATCAAAGACTAGTGATAAGCACATTTCCCATTTATGTCGTATTTTAAGTAATCATACTGAACACCTAACATGTTAATCATTCGATTTTTTTCCCCGAAAAACTGCCCTGTCCCTTCCCCAGATGCATCTAGCAGAGTTAAATTCGCTTCTATATATTAAATCCTGCATCCCTATCTTCGTCAACTGTATATCCGAGCGCTTTTGGCACAAATAACCTCCCAGGTTACACTTTACGTTCGAGTACTCAAAACAAAACAAAAAAATTTTTTTTTTTCAGGATGTGCATAATACATGAAAACGAACATTAATCAACGAGTTCAATGCGAACACCCAATAACATTCTCTACACTCCACCTGCCAAGGAAGGTAGTGGGTGGAAATCTTACAAATATGGTTTCCTTCCTATATTGATGCCTTCACTTTTGCCTATCCCTTGACTGCTTTTTTAACAAGCCATTTCCACCTACACAAATTGTAGGTTAACTTTTTTATTTCACATCTCACGAGTTCGGAAGGGTTTCGATGTAACAGACTCATCATTTAAGGTACTGACTTTTCTCGCAAGACATCTGTCCAGTTTCTCCACCAAATTCCCTTCTTTTTAAGTTTCACACTCTCTAACACCACTGCAACAACTTTTCCGACATTCTCCAGGATATGTTGAGCCTAACTAATAAATTAAGAAATTCTGGACACCCATGTATGATGGTAAGCCAATATTTATCATTCTTCTGATGATCCATCGCTCTCCCTCAAATAATGTTCCAGAAATAAACCCGTCGCGACTTCACACACCTGCATAGTAATCAACTAATAAATTTAATTCTTCTACCGAAATCAATAATAAATAAAATAACAGGGTTATCACCTTTATTACATATATATATGTATATATACATGCCGTTTATTTTTTATTTTTTAATAATCTATAATGGCACAATTTTGTATCAAGATATAAATATTAAAACCTTTAATTTTCTTATATAAAAATATATATTTATGTATACATTTAATTTTATACATAATATACACACTTTAATACAATTATATAATTATTTAATAATAATTAATAATTTTAGATATATGTAGTAGAATGCTTTATTAAATAAAATTAAACCATCACAGCCTCTGCACAATAGAAATTTTATATATATATATATATATATATATATATATATATATATATATATATATATATATATATATATATATATATATATATATATATATATATATATATATATATATATATATATATATATATATATATATATATATATATATATATATATATATATATATGGGGGAGGGGGGAAAACCTTTTTCCACTTAGGTTATAGTTTGTTTTGAACCTGTGTGTGTGTGTATTTAAATGATAAATTTTTCATGGGGAAGGGGAGGGAGGGGGAGCGAAGGAAATGTGTGAAGGTACCTTTAAGTAGAGCACTTACAGATTAGGAGGTAGTGAGACTAGTTTTAATAACTTTTCTCTTCCGAAACATGCTCATAGATCGCACGCACACAAATTTCATAATGAAGTGCTTCGTCGTCATTTTTTTTTTTTTTTTAAATTTAATTTTTAAATATAATTTTTTAAAAACTAATATTCATTTTTATCAATAAAAATTAGAGTCTTGACCTTCCATTACTTCAGTGTTGTTCGACGTCATAGAAGCGAAATATTGGACATCGCGATCACCGTCTCTCTGTAGAGCGAACAGCGTTTCTTTAATTGCGTCCAAAATCTCTTGATCTGGACAATCTGGAAAAATATATATATATATATATATATATATATATATATATATATATATATATATATATATATATATATATATATATATATATATATATATATATATATATATATATATATATATATATATATATATATATATATATATATATATATATATATATATATATATATATAATATATATATATATATATCACTCTTATGATCTAAATGCAGTAGTATAAATAAAGAAATCTTTGCCAAAATTATTTACCTCTAGTTAATATTATTGTATTAATAATCCTGGCGACAACTAGACGAATATTAGCTACCCGATCACTGGCAAGTTCCAAGAACTTGGGCAATAATAAAGAATAAACAACTGGCAGAGGTAAAGAAGAATCTTTGATTATTTGACCAACTACGTAGGCAAATGACTGTCTTTTAGTCCAAGTGTCTGCTTGAGCAAAATCTTCGATTAACTTATTACTGAAGGGAACGATATAAGAATTTCCTTCTTCATCCAATAACTGTTTAGCTAACTGACTGACCTGAAATAAAAAATGATACTAAGAAATTCTTCACAACTCTTATTAAAATTACAAATTCTCTCTACTTTTACAAAGAATCAGGTCCTATAATATTTTAGTAGTCTTTCAAACAACTTTAAAAATGGCTTAGGGGGGATGGGGCATTTCACATAAGCTAGTAGTGAATTTTCAAAGTTTGTTTCAATTACTGCACTAAGAAAAAGTTAAAAATGTTGGTTATTAAACAAAAGTCCTTTTACGATAGTATTTCAGATTAAAAAATTAATTTTACAAAGTAACTAATTTCGGGCTTTTTTAAAAATATATATATATATATATATATATATATATATATATATATATATATATATATATATATATATATATATATATATATATATATATATATATATATATATATATATATATATATATATATATATATATTATATAATAATGTGTATGTAAAGTTACAACGATGCAAATCATATCGCAAGTCGAGGGGGATAAAACTCCTACGTACTGAATGGAATATTTATAAAACAGTTGATAAATAAATAACTTCATATAGCACGTTTATGATTACCAAATATGAAAAGAAAATCAGTAAGTCAGTTTTTTTTTTTTAAAACAACACTAACAGTCAGGCCCCATTTCGTGAGAGGTATTTAAAACAAAATAAATAAATACATTAATTCAAGACTAACGCAGACAAGAGGATTTAAAGAGAGGAATATTAAAAATAACATAAAAAACAAATGGCATATAGAGTTTCACAGAACAGAGGTGGCTGGAAAGGAGACAGCACAACGAGTGAGCCTCGAGTTTACAATACTCACACAATTTTTATGTGCAAATGGTGAAGAAATTGGAGGTCAACTCCCTCGAGAACCTGCATTATAGTTACCTATTTGAAAAAAAAAAAAAACGGTGCACCAACGTCAAGTGGCAAAGAAAGAGGGTTTGAGTTTAAAAGTAGGGGACAGATTATTAGTCTCTTAGCCTTAGATTCAACCCTAAGGATAAGAACAGCACTCCATATAAGGGTAGATAAGACCCTTATTCCTATTCCATCATCTGGAACAGAACCCCTGCTTTATTTGAGGTCACCTTAGCAACCGTTGTGATAAGGTTTCTAAGACAATTTGTTGTTTATGTTTGGACCAAGAATGTTAATGTGGTTTATACGTGAGGAGGGAGAGATGTCGAAAGAAACAGGTAGTGTTTTTAAGTGGGAGATATGAAGAAACTCGAGTTTTTAAAAAATTGAATTTAACAAGGTTGCAGTAACTTCACTGTGAAATAACATTTAGATCGACAAGTATGGAATCAGAGTTGAAGATGAGAAGCAACTCTAGAAGCATAAGAGGAGCAATTTGAAATGAATAGAAGATTGGAGAGTAGAGTTATCGGTATAAGAATGAACAGATTTAGAAGTACAGCTGGGGAGGTTGATAAAAAGTTGTAATAGAATAAGGGATAAAACAGAACCCTGAGGAACACAATAGGAAAAGATAAATAAGTAGTTCCATAAACATATGCTGATTTGAGAAAACTTATTCTAAATCACAAAGATTATGTCAAGATAAATTTTCATTTTCAATTTTACATATGCTCAATGACCTAGAATTTGAAATACTATACTGATATATAAAAAAAATATATAAAAGTGTGTGAAATAAATATACTCAAGCTTATACATTTCAAATAACAAAAATCTTATGTACTTACAACCACAAAGCAAGTTCGTCTGATTTCAACCACCTTGTCCGCCATCAAATCAAAAGTAATTGGGCAAATATGTTTAGAACATTCTTCCGAAGTAAAAAGTTCTGAAATAGGAGCAAGCTGCAATGCAAGCTCTAACCGAAAGCGCCAATTGTTAACATTATCTGGCGTCAAGAACTCACTCAGGCGTGGAAGGAACAACTTCCTCTGAGGTGGAGGAAGCATTTTAAGGAAATGGGCCAAGTTTTTTAAAATTCCAATTCTTACTTCGTCTAAATCCTTAATAAGTCCTTCAAATACAGGAAGAAGATCTTTCTGTGCAAGTTCTTCACCCAAAATAAGGGCCAATTCATGTATACTGAACGCTAATGTTCTTCTTACTTTCCACTAAAAAAGAAACATTGAAAGTTTTTAACTTAGCATACAGAACAATTATTACAATTTAAATAATATACAAAGAACAAATACTTACATGCATATCTTTAGCTAATTTTTCATAAGTTTCTCTTAAGACTGACCAATATCTTCGACCTAAAGTTAGAGCCACAGCTGGTAAAGAATAAGCACAGTGTCTTGTAATTTCATCATCCACTTGTTCTGCTCTCATAGGATGAGTCATACTTATGTAATGCTCCAATAAAGTCTTCGGTACAATATCTTGACTAACACAATTTGACTTCCTTACCAGTTTTCTTTGTCCCTGCTGCATCCTTCTAATATCTAACTTCCTACAATCTGACTGCCTATGTCTCCGCCGCATACTTAACTTATTTCTTTCTGACAAGGATAAATCATCTGCAGAAGCACAGGGAAAATTTTCAAGTTTCCCAGATTCATTATCAAAAGTTATACCACAATCTGAAACGATGGATAAATTGGAGAAACTTCGATTACGTAAACTTTTTGAATAATTAAACAGTCTAGTGTCAGACTCTTGTTGGTCTGTACTTTCTCTTTTATCTGATTCACCAACGTTAGAAGAAAGTACATCAGAATCTTCATCACTATTATCATCATCATGATAATTGCTGTTATCGCTACTTCTTTCCATTTCTTTGACTGTATCTTCGGCTGGTGGTAAAGAATGTATTTCCGGAGAACACACGGTATTTTCACGGCTTCTTTCTATTTCTTTGCCCACACCTTCAACTGATGAAGAAGATTGTGATTCCGCAGGACAATGCAATAAGGTAAATCTATTTATTTGTGAGGACACCTGGTCTACCTGTAACAAACAATATTAGATATAGGTATTAACAATATTTGATTCCTGTAACAAACAATTTTTGAAATATATTTAAAATATCTATAAAGTAAAATTCTTCATTCTTTGGAGAAAACAAACATGAAAACATGACTGAGGACAAATAAAATTTAATCAGTAACCAATATTGAGACACTTTATCAGTAGGAATTTAAGATTTAAGCTAAATTACAATTTATTTAAAACATTCAATGATTCTTCCCAATCTATCTTAAGCAAAAAATTTCTTTCTAATATATCTTAAATATAAGCAGTTCTATAATACAAAAGACCATTCCATCATTCATGTATCCTATGTTTATTTTTGATATATACATATAATACTGATATTAAGTAGATTAAACAAAACACACAAGTTATTACTAGTATTTACTTACATTATCAACTTGACAATAAGAAGAAATATTTAAAAAACTTTCCGTAAAAGTGCACAATATCATTATACGTTCTTGAAATGATAAACCCAAGAAAATGTGAAACAAGTACTCGTATGTTAATTCTTTTATATAAGAATAACAACAGCTTCATACAGAAATCTACTGGTAAAAAATTGTATTTTTAAACACTAAATGATTTATTATTAAAAAACTAACTTTTTTAGTTTTTGCTTTTCTTCTCCTTTGCGAACTAACTGCCGATATGACATGATTATGAAGATGACCACAAAGTTCACTCTCAATCTTTTCAAAATTTTTCGATTCTGGTTTTGGATCGCTGCAAAATATGGATTCGGCCAAAGACGCAGCGAGAGATTCCAACTCTGCCTACATGCACACAAAACACCCGCAAAATTAAATAAAAGTGTCAAAACAAAATTTAAAATAAAGATTAAAAAAAATAATAATAATAACCAACCTGCACATCGTCTTCATGTGATACAATATTTTTGGATTCATTCTCCACATTTTCTAGCTTTTCTTCCCATTTTTGTTCTTCGGCAGGGTTTTCATCATCATTATCTTTTTCATTTTTACTAAAATCAGTCAATTCGAATGTACTATTATCCTTAGTGTCTGGAAGTTGAACTTCTGAATTATCAATTATATTTCCTGGGGAACAAATACTTTCATCGTGAATGACAGGTTTCTCTTCTATATCTAAACCCTCAAGGATAAAATCGAGTTCTATTTCTGGCAAAGGAATACGCCAATAATTGAGTTCATTGTAAACTGGATCATCGTCTGGCTTTGCCGTCACTACAGAATCGGATGCATGTTCATCAATTTTTGATATTTTAGAATTATGCTCAACGTCAGAGATTTCAGAATTATCGTTTAGAAATCGGTTATTCTCGAAATGAAAGTTTAAATTCTCATTTCCGGATTCCACAAACATATTATTACTATAAGTTTCACCTGACAAAAAATTTCTTTCGCCATCATCGTAATCATCATCATCATCATCGTCGTCGTCGTCCTCCTCCTCCTCATCATCACCATATCTCTCACAATGCCGAATACTTTGCTGATTTTCCTCAAACGAATACATTCCATCATTATTAATAATATATCCATGCCTACTATGATCTCTTCTTTCATATTTGCTCTCACAATTAATTATTCTATCTACATCTACGCTGAAAAGGATAATATATATATATATATATATATATATATATATATATATATATATATATATATATATATATATATATATATATATATATATATATATATATATATATATATATATATATATATATATATATATATATATATATATATATATATATATATATATATATATATATATATATATATATATATATATATATATATATATATATATATATATATATATATATATATATATATATATATATGGTTCGAATCCGTATTATGGGACTTTATGCAAAAAAGAGATTAAAGAGAACTGATTTTTGCATGTTGAAGAGGTAATGTTGCAAATGTTGACTATTTTTAATGATGTGGGAGGATTGAGATTTGCATCATCATCATAATAATGATGATAATGATAATAATAATAATAATAATAAACCTTGATGTAATTATTGGAATTTATTTACAAAAAAGTTCTATGAAACTGCAATTTTTTGTTCATCTGTTCAAGCAAACAACTATGAGGTTGCACCCTCGGTCGTCTACAACTAAGATCGGGTTGCAACCTCCAGCCCAAAGGTTCTGAAAACTTCGCTTTTTCCACGATAAATACATTTAACATTACAATGAAGGATAATACATCCAATAAGTAATGTCCGAAATTTGACTTGGAAACAATTGGATAGTAATTTGTCTTATTTTAACAAGTCCAAATGAAAACGATCCATAAATCATTGGCACATGTTTTAGTGTAACCGGATCCTTATACCATTTAATTACATTGTCAAAGTGCGATTCACGCATTGACAAAAGTTTCTTTTTTCCTTTGAAAATTACTATAATGAAAGTAAATGTAGAAGGAAAAAAATCACCAAATACGTTGCTAAAACAAAACCAAATTAACATCACAATATATTTAAGTATTCGTCAGTAGGGACCGACCAGGGCTGGAATTTTGACGGAGTCGGGATTACCTGAAATTTGTAAAGAGGACAAAAGCACTAAAATTTTAGGCAAACAAAATTAAGATATAAATTTAAGTAAGATTTATTTAATTATAAGGAAGGAATAGAATAGCCAACATTCACTTAAATTAACGATTATATGAATTTTCTCGAGGGGGAAAAAAATCAGAAAATTACAGATTTTGTATAATAAAAGTTTTTAAAAAAATACAAAAAATTTTGACATTTTCCCCCCCTGATTTACAGTAGTGATTCAACAGGTTTACCTAGGTAAGACCCCAAGGTAAAGTTTGAAAAAATGAAAACAACAATGAAAATGAAAGCATATATATATATATATATATATATATATATATATATATATATATATATATATATATATATATATATATATATATATATATATATATATATATATATATATATATATATATATATATATATAAATAAAATTATTAATATAACCTGTATTTATACATATTGCTATTTTATTGCTGTGTATCAAATTTGTTAATGTTTCAGGATAGGCTCGAAATAGTTAAATGTAACATCTGCAGCCAGGTAATTAGAAGAGAACCATCAGGTGCCCTAAGTAAAAAATTTTCAAACAAATCTTTATGGGAGTACTAAAATTAAAATACAAAGATGAACATTCACTAGCAGAAGAGTATCTGCCAAAAGAAACAGAAAAGAAAAAGAAAATATTGAAAAAACAAGAAAAAAAATCTTAATTTTCCCATACTTCGGTTTAATCCACCATTAATAAGTATAATTTGCCATTTTAACCCCGTCAGTCAAACCCCGGTTTTCCCTGATTTTTAGCCGGGCCGTGGCCCCGGTCGATCCACAATCGTCAAAATAAATTTCTTTAAAATGAAAAATTTTAAAAAATTTGGCAAAACAATTTTTAAAAAATAAAGATCTTCCAAATTACATTACAAAAATCAGCAGATTTGAAAATACGATTCGAAATCGGCTAAAAAGATTACAAAGTCCTTTCGAAGAAGCAAGAGGAGAAAAAAAAAATAAATAAATAACTATATGAAGGGGGGGGGGAGGGGGGAACGCACGTGCTGGCCATGGTATGCGTTCTCTGTTGAAGAAAAATGAAAAGGGAAAAGGGGCAATACAGGAAAAACAGCTGCTTCTTGCCTTTTACAGCTGTTGTACCGCAAAGGGCACGTGCGATATATATATATATATATATATATATATATATATATATATATATATATATATATATATATATATATATATATATATATATATATATATATATATATATATATATATATATATATATATATATATATATATATATATATATATTCTTAAAAAGTTAAAACTTTATAGAACCTACTCATTTGATAAAAGTTCTTTTTATTACTTGGAATTATTTTAATTCTTAGCCCAAATCAATTTTACCTTTTATGTCATTGCATAGCTTTCGACTCAATATAACTTATGAACCAAGAGTTTGAATTCCCTCCCCCCCCTTCTTTCACGTAAATGAAAAATGTCAACTCTAAACTCTACGATACTCTATCGTACTTTTTACCACATTAATTAGTTCTTTCGTATTTACAACTCTCAGTCCTCATTCCAATGAGTCTTGCTATCGACTATGAAAATCGATCAAAAATAAATGGATACAAGTACCGTATGTAGCGATTTTTTTAAAAGGATATATATACCAAACTTCAATATATCTACTATTGAACTAGTAATAAAAATAAAAGTATTTTTTTACCCGCTTCTTCCTTAATTAAATAGTATTTTCCATAATCTCATATTTTAAAAGTATTGCATACAACAAATATTGTATTTTAGACTTCTTTCCATTTAGTGAAATAAATACAAAACTTGATATCATTGTCAGGTATGAAAATTTAATTTCAGTCCTCAATTCGTTATTATAACGATAAAACGATTATGTGCAGTTTAAAACAAATTTTTTTTTGTGTTGCCCAATTCGTAAGATATTTATATTTTCCTTTAATAACTGGCATTCGAGTTTGAAGCATTGGTGTTAAGATATTGTGGTTAATTAAATTCGTAAAGATATAATGGAAATGCTGGTTCTTGCTCTTCAACATAGGTAAACACTACGACGGATCTT
>SEYY01000255.1:42500-52500 GCA_009176605.1 Armadillidium nasatum
ACAGTGTAAGGAGAAAGATTAGAAGTTAAAAAAAAGGGGGGAGGCTGTTAGAATGCTATGTCCACCTTGAGTCATCAGAGATACGAGTAAGGTGCTGCACCAACTGCTCAAGGTGATTTTGGATGGCTGTAATTTAAAGGCTGTATCATGACGAAAACTAAAATCCACTAGCGGTGGTGAACAGTGAAATTACCCAATATGATTTCTGAGAAGGAAGAAGAACGTACTCTCTTTTACAGTTTACATAGTTAAAGAATTTAGGATATACAGTAGAATTAGGAGATAAACAAACAGAATAGAACAAATGAATTTAGTCGTAGAATGGCGAGAGCTTAAGCCACAAAGTGAAAAATTCGAAGACCTCATATTAAACACACTAAAAAAAAAGTCGTTGCACACATATGCAATTTGAGCCTTGTCTTCTATTTCCCAGCTTTCTTTTTTATTGTATTCATTACAGCTCTGGCCTGTTCCCTACTTGATGAGTTTAATAATTTTGGAACTCTTAATTTATTTCTCATTTTCAGAATACGTAATAACAACTGGAAGTCCTTCTTCTTTTGAGTCTCGAACATTTAAGGAAAGTAAAAGTCACCATTCCAGTGAAGTGAAACAAAATTTTGAATACTTTCTTACAAATCTGTTTTAATTTCTTTAGCACAATATTTTCTTAGGGTTTGCCGAGTTCGTTGAAAATGGATTGATTTACAGAAAACTCATCAATAACGTGCCCTAAGGTTTCTGTTTTTGCCTGAAAGATATAAACAGAATGAATCTCTTACTCAAAATGCATCTGTTTAATGCAGCCACTAATTTCGGTGTCATGATGTCTTTCCTTATTTTCTTCAGAAGTATCAACTGTGGGTTTTAAAACAATGTCATCATTACTGCTTTCAAATGAACTTCGACACCTTCGTATCTGTGTCACCTACTCCGGAAGATTAGAAAGTAGATATGATAGATGAAATTGTTTTAAGTTTTTTTCTTTTGCTCACTCTTTCTTCCTTTTTTAAAAGATTTTTGTCAATAAAACCTAAACAGCCTGTCCGTTGAAAATCTTATCTTCTTTTATTTTAATCTTTTGCAGAGCATTTGCATGGGCTATATCCAAGAGGTTATTCAAGGTATTTTCAAAAAAAAAAAATTTCACTTTGTCTAAAGGTGTCTGAAGGAGCATGGCCAAGAAAAAAAATAAACCTAGCGGCATTATGTTGCTTTTATAGGTAATTTAAACATGCCAAGTAGTAAAGAGGAACAACCAACTGAACGGGAAAGATTAAAAAATAAATAGAAAGCTACTGAAGATTTAGAGACCTACTACAATGAGTAGTAGTAGGCTACTGATAATATTTTTTTTTTTTTTTTGACTAGATTATCTTCCCTTTCCCCTCCACTCACCCACTATATATTATATATATATATATATATATATATATATATATATATATATATATATATATATATATATATATATATATATATATATATATATATATATATATATATATATATATATATATATGCTGCCCAACATAACGATTGTGATATCTAAATATCTTAAACTTACAAGTACATTCTCTGTGCCATCGGTTCCAACGACGCCACTAAGTTCTCCAAAATTAGCAGCACACACTTTGCGCACTTGGAAGAGGCTATCATAACAGAGCTTAGTAAATCGTTGTAGGAAGTATTTCTCTGTCATTTCACGGCCGACTAATGGAGCCATCTTTGACATCAGCTGCAGGAAGGAGAAAAAATAAAAAAAGACCATCATGGTAAACCCAAAATTGAGAGTAAAATGTGCAAAAGGAAAATTTGGCAATTTTGACAATTCATTAATTGATATTTCCGGAAATGAAGGGCCCCTCATTCTTTTTGTCGATCTTCTTACTTCCGAACTACTTTTATCAGTTCTCAAGAACACAAAAATACGATGCTTTTATGAAAGTAAGCGCTCATCAAAGCTGGCTGTGATACGGTGAAGAAAACGACGTTTCACAGCCACTCTGACAAGCTCCTCCATTCACATTTTCTTGGACCACCATAGGATTATCACATACTGATGACAATACACCAGTTACCTACTACTATTTTCTTATATATATATATATATATATATATATATATATATATATATATATATATATATATATATATATATATATATATATATATATATATATATATATATATAATAATATATTTAATAATATATAATCCAGTCGGAATTCTATTGTTAACTTTTTTTTTTTTTTTTTTTTGCAAACCAGATTGCAAAATATAGTCTTATCTTGCAGCACAATTCAACTTTTCACCACAAAAGCCCTCAATTCAATATCATTATCAAAAAGTTTGTCAATTTATAAACTTCAAGTCCTCTTTGAAGAGACTGAACATAAACTCTATTATTCAATCAAGATATTATGTACCGAAAATTTGCTAAACTAAAAATTTTATTCTACTTGATAAACGTTATTTACCCAAAGCTACCAATTCTGACTTAATAAATTTCTTACCTTCCAATTTAAAGATACATTTTTAAAGGGATTAAAAGTGATATTTAAACGATCAAGACCTTAAAAAATAAAATAATTTTAATATCCAAATTTAACAACTAACTGGACTACCTTCTGCACCGGGCAGTTTAATTGGACTCGAGAAATTCACTTATAAGATAGAGCGAAGTTTTCAGCCAAACTTTCACACAAACTAATAACTTTCAGCACCATTATATGTTGAAGTTTAAAAAAGCACAAAATTTAATTAAATTACAAAAAAAGCTATTAGAGAAATCGCAAATTATAGAGAGAATGAACTATGGAAAACAGGAAGATAAAATACACTATGCAAATATCTACATTAAAAAAATAAAAAAAAAAAAAAAAAAAATCGAAATACATGAATATTGGAGGACCAATTGCTTTAGAAAAAAAGTATGTGAGGGTACAGGACTTCTGATAAACATGTTTAAAATGAATACAAAACGAATTTTATTATTATTAAATAGAAACATACGCGAGTCATGCGGTATGTGGCCGGATATATATATATATATATATATATATATATATATATATATATATATATATATATATATATATATATATATATATATATATATATATATATATATATATATATATATATATATATATATATATATATATATATATATATATATATATATATATATATATATATATAATATATATATATATTATATATATATATATATATATATATATATATATATATATATATATATATATATATATATATATATATATATATATATATATATCACACGAAGGCGAGCCAAATGAAAAACCGCAAATGTTCATTATCCTAAACTTTATTCAACACAAAAAAGGTATAAAAAATTAAATTTTCTACGTACACCCCATATATATATATATATATATATATATATATATATATATATATATATATATATATATATATATATATATATATATATATATATATATATATATATATATATATATATATATATATATATATATATATATATATATATATATATATATATATATATAGCTAAAAAAATACTTTGGTGGT
Source organism: Armadillidium nasatum (assembly GCA_009176605.1). NCBI lineage: Eukaryota > Metazoa > Arthropoda > Malacostraca > Isopoda > Armadillidiidae > Armadillidium > Armadillidium nasatum. Next base: position 46,080 of record SEYY01000255.1, read on the forward strand.
GAATGAAATATGGAGTGGACCTTAACAACTCGCTTCACCTAGAGCTTCGTCGAACTAAAAATACTTGTCCACTGCCTCCTAGAGCATCTTTGCGAGGTTTTATAGATATGGAATTACTTGGTGCGAGGTTTGGTGATTTTGGCGGAGGGGAAAGACTATCCAAAGACAACTTTAAAGTTGCGCGACCAGTATGGAGTGAGGTGGGTGTACACCGTCATCCTTCAACACAAACTCTAACTTGGAAATTTAAATGTTTGATAAGGTTCGTGAACGGAGACGGTTCCTGATAAGATTTGTATACGTAGCACTAGTCTATGTTTCTCCCTTTGACATATAGTGCTCCAAAACGACCCATCGTTCATTCCAAAAGAGTCAGCATAACCTTTTCCCGCCAATGGTTGTTAGCTGAACTTTCTAGATTATGGTGAGGTGTTATGACGCCACTTCATACTCGCCTTCTTGTTTGTAGTAATAAACCCAGGTTTCATCTTTGTTGATAATTCGTTGTAGGAAACAAATGATTGGTGAAAGGCGCGAACAAAAACTCCTCGCAGGAATCAACACGTGAGAGCTTTCAATTTTCCAATGGGCTGATGTGAATCCCATCTTGCTAAAACTTTAGTGAATTGCAAAAAGTCATGGATAATAAAGTGTGATGATCCCTGACGCGTATCCAAACGAACTGCAGCTTTCTTTCACTGTTACGAGTAAGGAAAATTGCAGTCTGCTGCCAAATTTTCGAACTTTTTTACGGTTTTCACTTGACTCGCTTTTAGGATATATATATATATATATATATATATATATATATATATATATATATATATATATATATATATATATATATATATATATATATATATATATATATATAGGAATTCTTATCCTGACAACATCGATTAAAAACCAAAGAAAAAAAAAACATATTCAATGAAAGTTTTTCCTTCAAGCAAATAACAATAGTGCAGCGATCTTTGACATTGGCAGGAGGGTGATTAACATCAAATAAAAAAAACTGTCATATCCTCACTTTAAAAAAAACTTAGCAACCCTGGATATATATATATATATATATATATATATATATATATATATATATATATATATATATATATATATATATATATATATATATATATATATATATATATATATATATATATATATATATATATATATATATATATATGATGAATATGATGATTTGATTAATGAGGGCGAATTTAACCAATGATGAATTTAAAAAGGAATCCACGCTCATCAAAGCTGGCTGTGATATGAACAACACTAAAAAACATACGACAGCCCCTTTGCGAGCGTCGACACTATTTACCTCAGCTTATATATATATATATATATATATATATATATATATATATATATATATATATATATATATATATATATATATATATATATATATATATATATATATATATATATATATATATATATATATTATATAATTTCTAAGTTCCACAGGAGAAAACAAATAAAAAAATAAAAAAAAATACAAAAAAAAAAAAAAAAAAACATGTAGGTTCGTTGCGCTGCGAGGAGAATCCTCAAAACTCGTCAAGTAGGCTGTGATATGGTTCCATCTCTACAGACCACAGCAGACTGGACGGGCTCAAAGATACTTTCTGTACAATTGTTCAACAAATAGTACCACAGATAATAATAATATTAATAATAATAATGTTCACGCGCAGGATCCAATTGATGCACAATAAATAATATTTATTTAAAAAAGAAGAAAAAAAAACTCATTGTAGATAAATAAACCGTGATGTAAGTGTAGAACATACATACCAAAACCTCTCTTGATATTATTCTGACATGGATGGCGGCGACGACGACGAAGTTGATGGCGTTCAAGAAGCTCATCAAAGGTGGCTGTGATACGGCTTTTATAAACAAATCCCCGAGTCACAGCTACTTTGACGGCTCCCAGAACCAATTTTTTTTTCTTGGTCTTGATCACTTATGTCGATTTATGATAAATCATAAGGATGAACGGCAAAACTTCAAACACGATCTAAAGGTAAATATGCTTAAACTCTATAATAATAATAATAATAAAAGTAATAATAATAATAATAATAATAATAATAATAATAATAATAATAATAATAATAATAATAATCAGGAAGAAGAGTATCCTATAAAATTTTGGTTCATTTGCAGGCTTCTTTGGCTTAGGTAGGATGATGTTTAAAACCCCTCTCTGCTCATCAAAGCTGGCTGTGATAGTGGAGCATTTCAGCGAGCTATGACAAACCAGTTTGATGCCAGAGCCGGGTATCGTAGTGAACGTGACGAGCACTATGCTCATTAGTAGTAGATATCTACCTTTGAATATCAGTATTAATTTACCTAAAGAAATATTTAAGTACGAGACTATAAAAAGATATTAAATGCTTACAATATCCCTCTATCCTCGCATTCAGGAAAACCGATGCCTCTGCCTTTGTTGCAACTGCCGAATTGAAAAAGTTGAATCAAATACCCAAGAGTTCCCCGTGAAAGACAAGGTAGTGAGATGCCACTAATTTCTTACATCTCACTACCCATGTCTTTCAGAGGAAAACGGGATGGTTAAAATGGGCGATACTCATGAAACAGACAACTTAAAGGTATTTTAAAAGAAAGTAAAATTTGCATAAGAAAAAAATTATTCCAATAATATATATATATATATATATATATATATATATATATATATATATATATATATATATATATATATATATATATATATATATATATATATATATATATATATATATATATATATATATATATACCAACTTACCGCAACAGCTTCAATTTTGAAGAAATCAATGGCTTCAGATTCCGTCAAATCTAGAACCACTGGACATACTTGTTCCTCAACGTCTTTATGAGAAACCAACTCTTGTTCTAAGAGTACTAAAAGGGCTGCCTGTGAAGTTTTCCGCACCTATCCCATATATATATATATATATATATATATATATATATATATATATATATATATATATATATATATATATATATATATATATATATATATATATATATATATATATATATATATATATATATATATATATATATATATATATATATATATATATATATATATATATATATATATATATATATATATATATATATATATATATATATATATATATATATATATATATATATATATATATATATACATTCAAGAGTATCATTTTTTAGATCTCGTATGTGTCAGGTTAACTATTAGACGAACTATTGATTAAATAAAAATTAGGCTTAAGAGAAGCGCCTCAATTTACAATACTATTCGTAATATATATATATATATATATATATATATATATATATATATATATATATATATATATATATATATATATATATATATATATATATATATATATATATATATATATCGAAACAAAGGCGTTTGAAAGGGGTGAAATGAAGTTGGGAAAATAGATAAAGTAAGTGGGTTTCAGACTTTACCAGTAGGGTAAATTTAAGATTGAATATTGTGGTTGTTTAGTTTGGGGTCAGAGAGTTAAATAGAGAAAAGATAAGACTATGATATCACAGCTATATTCATTGCCTTCAAGGAAAGAAAAGAGAAGTAATTTCAAATTTAAGAAATAAGATTAAAAGAACTTTAAGTTTAAATGATAACGTTAGGCAAAGGTCAACCACATTTCTATCTTACAGAGAGGGAGGGGGGGTAATGCGCAAGCGCGTGTGAAAAGGATAGGGGTGGGGGGATCAATAATTTTTGAAGTTTTTTCTTGCAAAGCGTATCTCGCAAATCTCTCTAAAATCATTCAAGAGTATCAATGGAAATACAAATGCAAATTTTGTCTCGATTCAACGTGACTATGAATAAGACTCAAAGAACTAATAAAATACCTAAATCTCTCTCTCTCTCTCGCACGCACACACACGTGCATATATATATATATATATATATATATATATATATATATATATATATATATATATATATATATATATATATATATATATATATATATATATATATATGTAAAAAATGGATGAAAGAACATCTTCCCTGTAAAAACATTAAAAGAACAACTGATAAGAAATAACAATCTATTATGACCGTTACAGGGACTACTACAAATAATAATAACATCAACATTTCTTAAGTTTGCTTTAGATCTTGTTATGGATATGAAGGACCTTTCCTTATTTGTGAAATAAAAACCTGAACAAATTTACATTTACAGAAACTTTAAATGAAGAACAATTTATTATAATTTGTGTTCTCAAGTCTCGAGCTACACAGGGACAGAGATTTGGAACTCAAAACAAACGTAGAAGGAATGATAGAAATTGCATTCCAACCCAACTTAAATTATTTTAATTTGAACTACATTATCGATCTGCGGCAAAAATTTGCTTATTAATAATTTAAATTTTTTTTCCTTAATTCCTCTAAATTATTATTATTGTTATTATATAATTTAGGAATATAGATCAGTACAATCCCAGATCAAAAATCTTTGCAAAGGACAAAATATAGAAAGAATAAGGCCTTTGAACTAATTAGGAAAAGAATAAAACTACGACGGATTGGGGAGGGGGGGGGGAAGAGCAGAAGATATTCTAAAAATATTCTTTACTCAAACCACAAGATGAGTCTAATAAGAATTATTGTCCTTTTCATTACATTAATTTGCTTTTATTTTTTTATTTTTTTTACTAATGAAACAGTTGGGGAAGTTCTGAGAAACAGTTTCACCTTCTTTAAGCTCTTATCTATAAGAGCTTGTAAAGAACCACTAAATATCAAACAATTCAATAAACAGGTATTCATTAGTTTAAAAAAAAAGGGGGGTGGGGGGTGATATGCTATATTCATAAGAACGAGGTTCAACTCCTTTGCATATTTTTCAGATTGGGAAAAGCACCTAAAGCGGCAATTGCTGGAGTTGCATTAAGCTATTTAGGAGGCCCCTTTAAGAATCTATTTTTTTTTTTTAAATTGTAGTTCTGATTTGGGATTCCATCAAATCCCAAAGATAAAACGTCCTACTTGAAAGAACGTAATCCTTTGCTTTGACCCAGCCTAAGATGGTTGGCTCGAATAAAACATATAACATTTCAAAGGTTTAAATTAAGGTAAATTATATTTACCTGTCCCTATCATAGTAATCTCAATCAACTATCAAAATGATAAGAAATTAAAACTAACATTTTACATCAGAAAAGGTGGTTACAAAATGGGGTGAAGCTCCCTTAATGTGAAACTTGAAAGAACATTATAAAAACAAAGAAAAATACGGCTGTTAAAAAAATATATGAACAAAAAAAAATGGGGAGAAAACTTGACAAAAAGATACTTAAAATATTTTAAATGGTTTACATATGAAAAGGGCAAGATTGAAGCACTAATAAATAAAATATCCTAACAAAAAAAAAAAAAAAAAAAATAATATATATATATATATATATATATATATATATATATATATATATATATATATATATATATATATATATATATATATATATATATATATATATATATATATATATATTATACGCGTTCCAGGACAAATCATGCAAAAACAAAATTTTAACACCACTATGGCTTAGATTTTATTCAAATTTTGTATTCTTGTCTCTAACCTAAAAACAAAGGAGAGGTGGTTCAAAAAAAATTTTTTTTTGAGAGGGGGCCAAGTTATATTTGATATTATGCCAGAAGTGTGATACTACTCCAATGGAAAAATTATAAATACAAAAATGGCAAAGATTTTTTATAAAAATTATTTAAGTCGTATATGTCCAGGTAAAGCAGATAGTGTGAAAAATAAAAATGGTATCAAAGAGAACATTCAAAAACGTCAAATACTAGGAAACCTTCGCGAAATTTATTAAAAATATAAGGAAACTGATGCAATGGCAGTAGGATTTTCATCCTTGTTTTTTTAAGTATAAAATGGTCTGTGATAACTAAACCTAAGCTAATGATATTTGCAAGTTGTGAAAAAAAATTTAAATCACAACCTAATAAATAAGGCAGATTGTGACAAAAGTAATGGAAATTGCATGTTGCAGCAATCTATGTAAAGAAATAAACATTAAACACTAAAGTTCATAAGTATTTAATTTCATATATGTTTATAAACAAATGATAGAGGAACATTTTTAACATTAATTAAAAAATATATATCGATTGGCTTCAAGGGGGTAACAGGACCCCAATATTAAAATTTTGTTAACTTTAAAAACATCAGTCATGGCAGTAGATTTTATTTATCATGCCTTTTTACACCAAACGCATTTTGTTTCACAGCTTTATCACTTAGGACCTAATTTATGACCTATCAAAAATATTTTACATTTTGGGGACCTGTAACTTCCCCTTCTCCTTTAAAATAAATTTTTT
>SEYY01000255.1:55000-62500 GCA_009176605.1 Armadillidium nasatum
TTACACAGTTGTAATGGAAACAAAATATTTGTCCCCAAAAAAAAAAAAAAAAAAATGTTGGTTACTTTTGGTAGTTTTACTGCTTGTAGCAAAATTATTATTGTTGGAGTTATTATTATTATTAAATGCAAACCTATTGATACTTAATAAATTTTAAATTTCAAGAAAAATATTAGGTCACTGATATCTACAAACAGAAAGCAAGAACACCTATGTTAATTAATGTTAGTAAAAATTTAATTTTAGGTTAATTAATGTTAGTAACAATTTTAATAAAAAAACGGATGTAAAATATGAATAATAATCTCCAATCTAAACTCAACACGTACCGAATCAGACTTCAATTAATAAAACTTATTTCACTGATTGACTGAAATAACTGCTAAGAAAATGACTCGAAGACCAATCAAAATCATTAGAACATAAATGACTCCGTCCATATTTAAGTCCCCAAAATGCGGGTTTGGGGGTTCCTTTTTCAAAATAAAATTTTCAAGTCATATTTAAATATCTTCACAAACTAATTTACATACAATTTTCTCCCCTCTCCTATTGAAACTACTACTAACCTACGGCTTTTAACTGTAAAGATTTTTAAAAAAAAAAAAATTTTTTTAATAAAGAAACAAAACAATAAAATGTCCAAATCAATACCTTTTTTTTTTTTTTTTTTTTTTTTTTTTTTTTTTTTAAACAAATTATCTAAATTATCTTACATCTTGAAACGAAGGCGCAATTTGTTCAAGGTAGCAATAGAATCAATAAAATTTGCGTGCAAATTTACTGGTATTAAAAAGCAATAAAAATTATTAGTGTGATGAAAAATCTTTACAGTTTCTAGGGTTATAAAATTACATCAAGTATTATAAAGGATAACAATACTAAAGAGTGAAAACTACATAATTACCCTAAAGTAAACTTTATATATATATATATATATATATATATATATATATATATATATATATATATATATATATATATATATATATATATATATATATATATATATATATATATATATATATATATATATAAAAAAATTAATAGCTTAATTTTTCTGTAATAAAAATTCATCTGCGTGAATCAATAATTTACTTATACGCAATCTTGCTTTAAGTTTTGAGAATCCGAAACTTTTTAACAACTTCCGATTCTTTATAATAGTAAGATTTAGACTCTTGAAATCTTTATTGAATGCATTTATACTATTGGAAACCTATTGTAAATCTATTAACATATTCCATTTTTATGAAAGGGATTACTGTAAATGAACGACAAGCATTACTTTTTTTCTCTTCACAATTTTAAGCTCTCCCCCATTATAATCGTAATCATGTCCAAAGGTTAATTAAGGGTTTAAAAAAAAAAATTCTATCGAGTGCTCTCAAACAACGTTAGTATAACAAAAAGTCTTTTCGAAATATTTTACAACGATCATTTTGCTCGCATAAATTTATAGGCCTTAAGTTACATCCCTTAATTCTATTTCAAAATGGGGTAGGGGGGGGAGGACAACCTAAGTTCCGCTTTTCTCTTCTAAACAATTTGCTATAATTTTCATACAAAATCATTTTGTAAATAAAATTTTTTACAACTCTAATCCTGAAATCATAAATCACCCAAGATTTCTGTAAACCATTTACCAATAGACCAATGTTTCCTCACATCTCATTTCAAAATCAAACTAGCAATGGAAGCTACTACCACTACTACTACAATATATATATATATATATATATATATATATATATATATATATATATATATATATATATATATATATATATATATATAACTATACGGGATAGAAAGTGCAATAAGTAAAACTACTAGAACTGAGAACTCCCATTCCTTCCTCCACACTACAAGAAGAAAAAAAAAAAAATGTCTCTCACACACTTACGAAAACAAGGACTCGAATGGGGTCCGAATTCTTCGCCAAGTTTTCTCGATATTTCCTCGACGAGACACTTGAGAAAAATCAAATAATCTTTCATATTCACGAAAATTTCCTCTTTTCCGGAACTGTGACATGAATCAGAATCATACGTTGGTCTAGAACCGAAGCTAATTAATTTACCTAAACACCCTGAACATATATATATATATATATATATATATATATATATATATATATATATATATATATATATATATATATATATATATATATATATATATATATATCACTCAAGTGTTTTACGATCCTTCAAAAACCCTATAAAACTTGTTGCTCCAGAACGAAGGAAGGCAATGCAAAGAACAAAAGAAAACGCGGATAAAAAGATCAAGATATATCACTATATATATATATATATATATATATATATATATATATATATATATATATATATATATATATATATATATATATATATATATATATATATATATATATATATATATATATATATAGAGAGAGAGAGAGAGAGAGAGAGAGAGAGAGAGAGAGAGAGAGAGAGAGAGAGAGAGAGAGAGAGAGAGAGAGAGAGAGAGAGAGAGAGAGAGAGAGAGAGAGAGAGAGAGAGAGAGAGAGAGAGAGAGAGAGAGAGAGAGAGAGAGAGAGAGAGAGAGAGAGAGAGAGAGAGAGAGAGAGAGAGAGAGAGAGAGAGAGAGAGAGAGAGAGAGAGAGAGAGAGAGAGAGAGAGAGAGAGAGAGAGAGAGAGAGAGAGAGAGAGAGAGAGAGAGAGAGAGAGAGAGAGAGAGAGAGAGAGAGAGAGAGAGAGAGAGAGAGAGAGAGAGAGAGAGAATCCTTATAATTCCGGCCCTCTTGAATTATTAATATTGAAATATAAATGTAGTTTCGTAATTATGAGAATTAGTAATTCTTTAATCCTTATTTTATATCGCGAAAAAAAGGCGAAAAATCAGAAGACAAATAATAATTGAAGTTCATATATTTTTATGACTAAAACAGTACAACGATCGATTCCCGTAGCAGTCCCAGGTTCGATCCCTCATGGTGATCATAGGAAACAACTTCCGAAAGAGTTTCCCTTCTCGAATAGGGTAATACCTGAGACGCAAGTTTTATTTAAAAAAAATTATATATAGAAAAAGACAAATAACCCATTAGACTAATAGAAACCTGGCTGTATTTTAAAATTTAACCTAAAAGTATTTTTTATTTTACGATTCAATTATTATTATTGAAACCGTTAAGTTGTGACGTATAAAAAGTAGGTATAGACAAAAATTTTATTTATTATTATACTCAAACAGAAAGCAAATAATAATTACATCTTCATTCCAATAAAAATTTGAAATGGATGCCTCAGCAATTATAGTAGTTTGAAATTGGCTTATTCATAAATGTTCATCTGGAACATTGAATTAAAGGAATAAGTACCCTCTTCAATTATTTTAAAATATTTAAGTACGCAGAAACGATTTCGAAATTTCAGTGGATACACACAAAAAAAAAAAATTTTAAACAATTTTTTTTTTTTTTTTATATTGTTAAATTTAAAGGAAATTAATAAAAAAATGGTCCAGACGAATCCGGATAATGAAAATGTGTATATACGACAGTTGCAGTGTTCGAGGTCATAAGTAGGGATTCCTTTCATATTACAGCCTTGCTTCCTCCCATTACCGGGATAACTTGTAAAATAGAGTCAAAGCCAGGCTGTTTATAAAATAATGATTTGACAACCTGACCGGTTTCTTAAAAGTTTTTCTTTAATGTCTAGATGTTTATCCTAAATTGATCATTAGTGTTGTAACTTGTACAAACGAGAGAGATTCTACTTTTTAACTTGAATAAATCTTTCCTTATTTCAGTTATTTACTGGTTATATAAATTAAGAATTTCATTAATAAATAAAATTCTTTATATTTATATTGGCTCTAGATATATATATGGGAAAAAATGTTTTTTATGATCACTTAGCATATTAAGTACACACATACTCGTACATAAACACCTTTAAATATGAAAACCTGTTCACATCAGACTAATAATAATAATAATAATAGGAATTAACAAAAAATTTTCCTAATAGATGAAAAGCTGAAAACGTGCTAATTGCGAAACTAGGTTGTCCTTTCAAACCCTGGCATAATGCCGATAAAAATATTTTCCAAAATATTTATATTAATAATTAAGTCTATTAAGTTAATTATAACACTGAGGAACAAATTTCAATTTCTTGTGTATTGAATTAGATTTGACACTAAATTATAAGTATATTGTGTGCGCTGAGCACGAATTTTCATTCTGTTTTGCCCTATTAGGTCTTTTTTTTTTTGCGCTCAGCATCCCTCCTCCTCCATCCTATTCATAGTTTTTTTTTCTCAATACTCCAGTAGTCTTTCAGTAATTACACACATGCAACTAGATTATCTAGTTATTTGTACCTATATTATTATTGTATTGTCGTATTATGTCTATTTTTATATGTAGCTATGTTGTTTTTTTGACCACTCCTCTTCTGTTTGTGAATTTTCATCTTTGTGTTTTGATTTTAGATGCCACCATAAAGATTTGGTTGAAAAATCTTACTTGGGGCACCCAGAGAGCCACTTCTAATTTTCTGACTGCACATGTTACATTTAGCTATCTCGAGCCTATCCTGAAACATTGTAAGTACTCCCATACTGCTGTAGCTGATCTTTTAGACAAATGATACAAGTTTGATACATAGCAATAAAATAACAATGATATGTATAAATACGTTATATTGTTTATTTTATGTTTCTTTTATGTCTATGTAAACCTGTTGAATCACTATTGTGAATCAGAAATTTTTTTTTTAATTTTTGCAATTTTTTTAAAACTTTTATTATACAAATCTGTAATTTTCTGAATTTTTTTTTTTTTTTTTTTTTTTCGAGATAAAAATGCATATAATCATTAATTTAAGGGAATGTTAGCTATTCTACTCCTTCCTTATAATTAAATAAACTTCAATTAAATTTATATCTAATTTCCTTAACCTAAAATTTCAGTGTTTTGACCTCTTTACAAATTTTAGGAAACCCCGACCCCGGCCAAAATTCCAGCTCCGGTCGGTCCCTATATGTAACACCCTAAAAATATTTTAACTAGTATAATTTTTAATCCATTTTAATATCATCAGAGTAAGCTACGATACAAATGATTGGCGCTTGTTTTAACAGTTCGAAAAGAAGTCCTAAGTGTGTGTTATTGTAAAGAGGCAATCTATGGGGCTCGATATCGAATGGGCACTCAACGAAAAGAAAAGTATGAACACATTCAAAAAGTCTTAAATCTTATCAAATATACGGAGCAAGAGTGGATCATTATGTGTTAACTTAAAAATGGTTAATTTTCTGCCAGGACTGCATGGAAAGCAAACTAAATATCCCTGCTTCCTTTCCTTATGGAACAGCAGAGCCAAGGCAGATTATTATTTCAAACTAAATCTGGCCACACGAACTTCACTTGCTGTCGGAGAGAAAAATGTACTTAATCCACCATTAATGTGCAGAGATAAAAACATATTTCCTCTTCTGCATTATCAAACAATAAACAATGTAAAAAATTTTGCATACGAACAGCAAGTGTTTTAAATACATCAACAAAGCAATTTTTTTCTCAATTATTTCTCAATTGATGTAATTCAACAAATGAAAATCGGTTTTTTGGGATTTTTAAATACATTTATATGTACAAATAAGAACATTAATTAAAGACGGCAATTTTCCTTATGTCATGAATGAATGTGAAAAAAAATGCCTGATTTTCTTTCGCGGACTCAGAAAATTTTTTAAGCAATCATAGGACATAACAATGATGAAACCGTTTAAAAAAAAAAAAAAAATAAAAAAAAAAAAAAAAAAAACTTTTAGGACACTACAAAGAGTTAGTTTGCAATGTGCTTTTAAAAATGCATTTTTTAAATAGCCATCTTGACCAATTTCCAGGAAATTTACGAAGTGACAGATCAAGGGGAGAGATTCCACCAGGATTTCAAAATTATGGAGGACTGGTACCAAGGGCGCTGAGAATTCTACATAATGGCTGATTACTGCTGGTACTTTGTAAATAATTTTTTACTTTTAAGCAATTTGTATTGTTATTATGTAATTATACTGTAGTTTGAGCGGTATGTATTCATGAAATAGGAAAAATTTAACATGATTTATTTTTTGTCCGAAGAAAAATCTTGAAGATGGCCCATAGTGTAATTATAACTAAAATAAATAATAATAATAATAATAATAATTAGAGATTCGGCAAATTGCCGAATCTGTTCAAATAATTGGCGAAGCCGATTAATTAGCCGGCATTCCGAATGTTTAACTTGCTGATACTTATTCTTAAGATAGGTACCTTGAATTTAGAACAAATTTTGAACACTTTGATGTAAATGAAATGAATTTTGTAATAAATATGAATTGACAAAGAAAAAGAAAAAAAAATTAAAGTAGTTAATAATAACTAATAAGTATATGAAAAGTAAAACTATTAATTGAATATCCTTGTAACTACTAAATTGTTTTACATATTAAAAATACTTTCCATAGTTGCAGGACAAATTCTAATTCTTCACCATGCAATGGTTTTAATCACATTGTGGTTACTTCGGATATATTCCCTGTTGCACTGAAAAGACGCTAACTCACTCATTGATGTATTTTTTGGCCAATGAAGACGACCCAATTACTGACTTTCTTCCAGATAGTTAATTGTTAACCTGCCAACCATTCATTTTCTGGGTGCTTCTAGGTAGACTTAAAAATGAATTATGTTGTGAATCATTCCACATTTATTCATTTACACTTTTAATGTGGATGACTGCTTATTTTGTGCTATTACACGAAAGAACCAGAATCACTATATAAATGTGCCAGAATATTCAGTATTTTGGTGGGTCTCAGTCATCTGACATCACAACTTTTGAAATCAACTGACCTTTGGCTAAAAATGGAAGATTTGAGTTTTCTTTTTGGTAAATTACTAAGATGGATTTCAATTATTACTAGCCATTGCATCAAAAATTTTCTCTACATCTAGCTGTCTTATTCCGAAGTTATCTTACTGATTTAGAAGTACAGTTATGTACAGAGCGAGTCAGGAGGAAAGCAAAAAATTCCGGGAATGTATCTACAATCCAAAAAATTGTAATAATCACTTGTAACGGCTTCGAAACAATCTGCAGCTCTCATCGATGGTATAACGAAAATACCCACAAAATAGTAGAAATAAATTTTCAGCATCTATTTCCAGTTGAAGAGGTGTGGGATTGTCGATAGTCATTTAATTGGTTCTCTCATTATTGAAAAGCGTGCAGAAGGAGAACGCTATTGGGAATTTTTGCAAAACGAATTATAAGGTCAATTAGATATTCCTTTAAACATAAGAAATGATATGTACTGTCAGAAAGATGGAGCTCTTCCACATTTTGCTCGCCAGGTCAATATTTAATTGGATCTTTTACAGAACGATGAATTGGTCGAGTTCTTAGGAGAGCAGCAAATGGTATTTGAAGACAAGCATGAAAATGTATAAGGTCCATGGTGGTACCTTAA
>SEYY01000255.1:65000-70000 GCA_009176605.1 Armadillidium nasatum
TACCTTGGTCTTGTCAACCATGGTCAAAATTATTATTATTGTTATTCTGCAATTTTTCACCTCAGTATTACATTACGAGTAACTTTAACAAGAGGAATTCAGTAGTTTTTTAAAATGTAAAATACAAAGTAACATTAATAACGATATAGAAAAATGTCGAAGAACTTTTGTTTTACATGCCATACAAAAAATTTTTTTGCACCTTTCATTGAAAACGCAGAACATAAAACTGATTTTATTCTTGGCAATTAGTAATCAAAATGAAGAAAACCTGGCAATAAGTAACAAAGATAGGAGAAATTCAAAAAGATAATTTTTTTATTTCCTAATAAAAGTTAATAAAAATCAAGGCAACCAAATAACATGGGACCTAAATAGATTAATTTAATACACACACACACAAAAAAAATACAAAATATTTGTATTGCCTTTACAACAACAAACAAAAAAAATCTCAGTGACTGTGGTGGCGGCTGCGAAATTTGACTATATATATATATATATATATATATATATATATATATATATATATATATATATATATATATATATATATATATATATATATATATATATATATATATATATATATATATATATATATATATATATATATATATATATATAGTTTGGGAACAAAAGAGTATGAGGTAGTGAGGAAGTGGATCCTTTTGGAATAAATCAAGAATGACAAAGAAGTAGAAATAAAGGAGCACCGATAATAGGTAGATAACTGAGAATACACTATCTATACACTAAGAAATAGTTTGAAGTAAGTGGATCAAAACACTATATTACGAAGAGACAACAGTAGTGATTACAACAAGATTTTAGATAAAAAGAACAGTTATTTCCAAAATTAAAAAAGTTTATTTAAAAAAAAAAAATTTTTAAGTACTCGCACCGTGATGGGAAACAATTTTATACAAAATATGTTAATAGGACCAAGGAGGTACGAATGACCAACATTTGATTCGAATTAATTAAGAATGCAAAGAAGATATCAGGGCAGAATATTTATTAAAGATAGGAGCAAACAAATAAAACATGAACATAAGACAAACAGCCCATAAAATATAAACAAGGAAAGGTAATAAAGGGTGGAATAGTGGTAATGTGGAAGAAAAGGTGATAAAAACATGGAATGAAGGTATTGGAATAATTTAGCAAATTAAACCAGACTTTGAATGTCCACTATAACGGAGGAATACCAATAATGATGAAGCAAGAGGGAAAAACCATTTTTTATCAAGTCGAAATTTGCAAATAATTTGAAAGTTTATAATTGCAGTAGAAATGTTGTAAACTCTCAAAAATTTGCTTCTCAAGGTGATAATGCAATGGTGAATAATAATTATGAGAAATAAAAGACCAAATGTGTAAAACAGTATTCATTGCTATATAAAAAAATCTGATTTTACTAACTCTCTCTCTCTCTCTCTCTCTCTATATATATATATATATATATATATATATATATATATATATATATATATATATATATATATAATATATATATATATATATATATATATATATATATATATATATATATATATATATATATATATATATATATATATATCACTTTCAAAACATGGAAAGGTTTTACAGTAAAATGGTCATTTTTAAAGCATTACTAAAATTATATATATATATATATATATATATATATATATATATATATATATATATATATATATATATATATATATATATATATATATATATATATATATATATATATATATATATATATATATTATATATATTCAGTCAAATTTTAGCTTTTATCTCAACTGGAATTTTTTAAAATTTCAGCCGAAATAGGAATTTTCACTTTATGAAATAAATTTGAAATTCAGCTTGTTATCATTTAGTACTGCTATCAGTAAAGATAGTAATCTTGTTTAGAATATATGGATAAAGTGATCTCTTATAATATATATATATATATATATATATATATATATATATATATATATATATATATATATATATATATATATATATATATATATATATATATATATATATATATATTTTTTTTTTTTTTTTTTTTTTTTTTTTTTTTAATCTTCTCACCCCTTGACCACCCCACGCTGAGGTGGCCACACTTCGCTAATGAAGCCGCCCGCCGCAGTCGGCGTCGTCCAGAGATCTTTCAAATATTTCAAATATGCTTTTTAGGAAAATCCGGGATGGCCGCCAGCTGTGCCCAAAGTCCTCTCAGAGAGGTGATGTGATGTAGGATTCTGTGTTATGTAAGGGAGGGGATCTTTGTATTTGTGTTTTTTGGTATTTGTATTTTTGTATTATCACTGAACCACTTTTTAATATAGGTTTCTACCTTACCACTATACTATACTATTACTTTATATATATATATATATATATATATATATATATATATATATATATATATATATATATATATATATATATATATATATATATATATATATATATATATATATAGGGATGGAGTGAAGTATCGGTAAGTATCGGTAAAAATTTTGGTATATGATGGATAAAGTATCGGTAAGTATCGATATATTTTCAGGTATCGGTATCGGTACCGGTAAATTTTTATAGTATCGGTAAAAAATTTAGGTATCGCTCCATCCTTAATATATATATATATATATATATATATATATATATATATATATATATATATATATATATATATATATATATATATATATATATATATATATATATATATATATATATATTAAAGATTTTCTTTTTTTAAACAGTCATATCCCAGTTCTTTGGGGGAGTGGAAATGCTATATAAATGCTTACAATACACAACTACAGACATCAACTCCCGACCCCACCAATACAAGGGGGGGAAAAGGTATTATGCCTATAATTATATACCCGTATTACCCAAATCCTTCATATAACTGTCCAACCTTAACGAAGTGTTTTCCTATATCGAGAAAAAAATGTTTTACTTTTTATTTTCCTATACTGTAACCTGTAGAGCTTGTTCACAACATTGCCTTGTATAAAAACTCTTCTCAAATTTCATAAACCTTAATCAAACCTACTCTCTAAAAATCTTTTTAATTAATAGAAAACATTGTCATACTCCTTCAACCACAAATCATTTTCAATACTCTAAATTGTACTCTTCAAATTTATCAATGTTCTTTCTCTGACAAGAGATCAAATATTGTTCACATCATTTAATTACTGTCTAAAATAATTATTTAAAAGACTGCTCCCTAATATCCTATTTTATAAACAATATTTCACTTTACAGTTCCAATGATTATGTTAAATCTTATTATTACCTTACGGACACTATTCTCACTATCTCAAATAAAATTCATGTGTGTTAATAGCGTTGATTACATTTAAAACATTTTCGTATTGACATTCGTATACTCCTAATCATCCAAACTCAGAATGCTGAATTTTAAATAACCCTTCTACTTTCCCAAACATTGTCAAATTAGAACCAACTGCAGATTTAAGAATTAATTAACCTTTAATCTCTCATCTATATAATTAACTTACTAAAAAAAATTTATTGAGTATAACACAAAACCTTGAAAAACAATATATATCGGCTCCCATCATTATAAATTAAGACCATAAAACAGCACATATCTGCTGTTATATATATATTATATATATATATATATATATATATATATATATATATATATATATATATATATATATATATATATATATATATATATATATATATATATATATATATAAAATTGATAGAAATTACAGTTTTAACCAGAATTTATTTGCTAACTGCAACTAAAACTATTATTATTTTTATTATAGGCCTGAAGCAATATCGTAAAACATGTATTAGTGTAAAATGTCTTGTGTTACAAAATCATTAAAAGCAATTACTAAAAATGGATGCTGATAATGATAAAACTAAACATAAAAAACACACACAAGACATCATTAGAAAAGCAAAATTATATCTCATTACCCATTCTGAATTTGACCATATAAATACCTCTAAACTTTTGGGGAATATATATATATATATATATATATATATATATATATATATATATATATATATATATATATATATATATATATATATATATATATATATATATATATAGATAGGAATTTTCATTTTTATGATCGACTGCATCACTTCATTTATTTATTTTAATGACCTCTCCCCAAAAGTATCATTGATTCCTCATATAAGCAATTTTTAAAACCCTCCAAAAAAAATTTTAAATAAAATACAAATAAAAGGGGGGTGGGGTAAAAAAATGGAAATAAAATAATGGTACCGTTTCCAATCAAAGGCATTTCAATACTAAACTCTCCCCTTTCATTTATTATATATATATATATTATATATATATATATATATATATAAATATATATATATATATATATATATATATATATATATATATATATATATATATATATATATATATATATATATATATTTATATTATGTTAGTTTTAAAGTCGAATATTGATTTGAATTTCTGGCATTATAGTAGTAGTAATAATATTAATAAACTGATAAGATTGATGACATTAAGAAAAATAATGAGGTCTACTATTTAGAAGAATATAGAAAATTAAATATATGTGTGTGAGGTGGCTGGGTGCATGAGTTTTGAGAGAGAGAGAGAGAGAGAGAGAGAGAGAGAGAGAGAGAGAGAGAGAGAGAGAGAGAGAGAGAGAGAGAGAGAGAGAGAGAGAGAGAGAGAGAGAGAGAGAGAAGAGAGAGAGAGAGAGAGAGAGAGAGAGAGGAGAGAGAGAGAGAGAGAGAGAGAGAGAGAGAGAGAGAGAGAGAGAGAGAGAGAGAGAGAGAGAGAGAGAGAGAGAGAGGAGAGAGAGAGAGGAGAGAGAGAGAGAGAGGAGAGAGAGAGAGAGAGAGAGAGAGAGGAGAGAGAGGAGAGAGAGAGAGAGGAGAGAGAGAAGAGAGAGAGAGGAGAGAGAGAGAGAGAGGAGAGAGAGAGAAGGAGAGAGAGGAGA
>SEYY01000255.1:75000-92500 GCA_009176605.1 Armadillidium nasatum
TTTTTAAATCAAGTCCTTCTACAACTAAAGTAAATAGTTGTAGTACAATAAACCAATAAAGAATGCCACTAACATGGCCTAACTGCACTGATGACAGGCGCCGGTTAGATTTCTCTCGTGATCCGGACCCTAGGACAGAACTTCTTCCCTTCGTTGAAAAAGCTAATACCCATAATGTTCAAACTTTTAAGGGAGAGGGGGTGGGGGGTAGTGCATCCGGAAATGAGGTGAAATCTTGTACAATGTTATCCAAATAAGAATTTGGTGGGCAACGATTATCTTCAATGTTTTCATGACACCTGAGGGGGATAGATGGATATCAAGGCAAAAGTTCAGTGCGTCCTACATTTCTGGATAAAAAATGGTTTACTGATTAATACCTGAAGGTATTAATCAGTCAGTTAACACCACAAAGTGTTGGTTCGTTATCAACTCTCCAAATCCCATACCTTTGTCAAAGGTAGTAAAGAAAAAAAAAAAATTAAAACTTAAATTGTATTTAAAAAAGAAATTATGTAGTCCAAGGAGAAGTGAAATAATCTACACCCCTTCACGACTTCTATAAAAACAATATTAAAAATCTTAACTTTTATGTCAGTTAAGCTTATGACCTTAAAATTATCTCCATTCCTAATCGTCTCTCTCAAATCTTCGAAAAATATTTCATAAACCTTGCTTCAAATTCAAACGCTATGATTAATTATTATTTCATTTAGATCCAACTAAATACACTTAATTCTAATGTATAAATTATTATTAGTATTAAAACCCAAACATTAGGATACAAATCAAGTCAAGTAAATGGTGTCTGCAACCAAAATGAATTTACTTCCAATCAAGTTGGGCGAATAAATATTATATAATGTAAAGATAGATCGGACAGCCACATTCAAATATGGTCCTAGACAAATGATTAAATAGAGGAACATTAATTAATCATTGGTGCGGATGGCCAGAATAACTATCCAAAAGTAGCAGACCTTTAATGGTCTTTAATATTTCAACTGGATAGACAAGGGAGATTTAAAAATGCTGCAAGTTAAAGTCTGGCTCGTCCCATGGACGACTGAAGATAGCAAAGGAAAAATAAAGGGCTTTTAAGACGGTTTATTTTAAATTACTATTTGGAACAGATAATTTGCAACCTCATGTAAGACGGTCAATACAGTTTTGAATTTTCAGACTATTAAGGGAGTTTTGCTCCAAATAAAAATGTTTACAATGCAAAGCAAACAACTTGAGCTCACTCTCCTTCAAAATCCAAAAGAATTTTCCCGTCAATAAATAGCATGACAGACATCTAACATTCTCCTTAC
This sequence comes from Armadillidium nasatum, assembly GCA_009176605.1. Taxonomy (NCBI): domain Eukaryota; kingdom Metazoa; phylum Arthropoda; class Malacostraca; order Isopoda; family Armadillidiidae; genus Armadillidium; species Armadillidium nasatum. The sequence continues at coordinate 76,317 of SEYY01000255.1, forward strand.
TAGCTAGATTAAACCTCTCTCCTTCCCCACACATCCATCCCTCCTCCGAACTCAAAAATGTAACTAAAGGCTGTTTAACACGGAAACAAGATCTAAGTCTAATTCCAAGTTAGAATATATATATATATATATATATATATATATATATATATATATATATATATATATATATATATATATATATATATATATATATATATATATATATATATATATATATATATATATATATATTATATATATATATATATATGGAATAGCAGGATCCGCAGAGTTTATATATATATATATATATATATATATATATATATATATATATATATATATATATATATATATATATATATATATATATATATATATATATATATATATATATATATATATATATATATATATATATATATATATATATATATATATATATATATATATAGCAAATTTTAAATATTGAAAAATTTCGTTAAAATTATCAAGAACTACAAAACCTATGTTAAGTAAGTAAGTATTCAATTTTATTTCAAAACTTTCTATAGTTACAAAATGAGTTTAACAGAATATACCTTTTAAAAAATCCAAATCTGACACACAAACACACAATATATATATATATATATATATATATATATATATATATATATATATATATATATATATATATATATATATATATATATATATATATATATATATATATATATATATATATATATATATAAATCATGAGGAAGGTATAATATTCTGCTACACTTTTATTCATTATTAGTAATTAATTTTATTATTAATAAATCTGCATACGAAAACTAACACTACTATAAGTAGTAGTAGTAGTAGTAATAATAATAACTTCCATTTTGATTAGAGTGCACAGACAACTGAATTTCGAATATCAAACAACGAAATTTCCCAATGTGATCACTCCAAGCTATCCCCCCCCCCTTCAACTCCTTTGTTTATCAACCTGGGGAAACCTAAAACCATCGTATATTAGAGATACAGCCCATTTCTTAATCAACTTATTTCATATATATATATATATATATATATATATATATATATATATATATATATATATATATATATATATATATATATATATATATATATATATATATATATATATATATATATAGAACAATAATGATTTAATTAATGGCATTCTTAGCACTTAAAAGCACACTTTACTTCAAGGAGGAAGTCATAAAACGTATACCTACCACTAATACAAGACTAATAATAATAATAATAATAATAATAATAATAATAATAATAATAACTGAATACATAAATGCTTTTAAATTATTCTATATATAAAGCAATGATACAGTATGGCGAAAAAGAAGTGGTCTATTAATTAAAAATAATAATAATAATAATTGTTTCAGTTCATTTACTTCTCAGTCTTACAAGAAAAGAAGAAAAAAAACAAGAAAATACTGACATCAGCCTTAGAAAGGGAGCCTTCCCTCACTACAATAACGCGTAAAAATACCTTAAAGTAATATATTTTCATAATAATAATAATAATTTATTTTTTCAATCAACAAATACATGACAAATGCCTTTTACCCATGCATTCATATTTGCCTTTGACATCACTTTTCCCAACGTTCTACAACATATATCTGTTACTAAAAGAGGAGAGAGAGGGAATAAAATAAATGAAATCCTTCGAATCACACATCTTTGGTACTTTCACTCATAACAATCTTTAAACAACACTTCAAACCACTCATCGTAACAAATTACAAACCTAACTATATTATTATCAATTTCCTATAAATAAAGATAAACTACTTGTTGACGGAGTGTGTGTGTTTAGACACTAAAGACTTCTTTGAATCCCAGCTGTATTCAAAAAAGATGCACCCTATATACGACATATATCCAAAAATATGAAACTCCTATAGTAAGTATATATAAAATATATATATATATATATATATATATATATATATATATATATATATATATATATATATATATATATATATATATATATATATATATATATATATATATATATATATATATATATATATATATAGGGAGAGGGTAGGGAATCCAAACTAAGTTTCAAAAAACATGCAAGTCCTTTCCTCCCACCAATATTATCAAAATAATAATAATAATAATAATAATAAAGTCAATATCTCCCCAAACCCCTTCCCCACCAGTAAAGAGGTTTGTTATCGAGGTTAAATTGTTACATTCAAATTTTTTTTTTATTTATCAGCGTTATTGTTTGGTTTTAAAATTTCCTTGTTTTTGCCCTTGCCCTCCAAAGACAAACAATTTTGTTTGTTCATGTATCTCCGTATGCAAAATCTGACGTAAGCGTCTCAAGTTCTAATAATAAAGGTTTCTGTAAACATACCCACAAAAAAAAAAAAAATTTTTTTTTTTCCTTCTCCTTCATTAAGGACAAAAGATTTAAAGTTTTTTTTTTTCCTTCTCCTTCATTAAGGACAAAAGATTTAGGAAGTATATCCATCAAAAGACCAAAAATATGTTTAATTAAGAAAAAATAAATAATCTACAGACAAAATTAATTTGATATGTAAGTGTTACTATAATTTGTGATCTACAAATTTGGTCGGAATCTACATTCCAGTTACTATGCACTCATGAATCATTTTTCTGCACCCCTCACGGGTTGGGAGTACTGCATTATGCTCGTGGTCCACGCATTTGTATAAAAGAAGCACAAATGTAGCTTGCATTTCATAGTAGCAATGAAATCTGTTTGTTATTATACAAGATTATTTGTAATATTCATTCTTTAAGAGTTTCTAAGTAAACAGGAAGAAGCTTTACTGTTCACCTCCACCACCCTCAACACTTTCCCGAATGATGAACGACCATTACTTAAAGGCTCGACTAAGGCAATACAATCAACAAGCTTAGTTTTTTTTTTTTATTTAGTTTTTTTTTAAAGGTATATAGCAACCTATAATAAAATAATTTAAATTAGCGGAGTGATTCGGGTATTTAAAAAATCAAAATTCAAACATTCCCGAATTCTAAAAGAATCTTTAACATTTAAAATACTTTTAAAAATTAGACACCAAAGCATTACTAAACAATCGGAATTCTTTTAATTCAGATCTCTGGTAAAAATTTTGCAATAATTCATACCGAAAAATGAAACAAGCATTGAAACGATGACAGAACAAGGACCCAAGCCCAAAAAATTATCCTGTCAACCACTATCCTCCACCACCACTAATCATTTATACTCGTATAAATGTTACAAACATATTTAATTAATATTTGACCCTCATAAAAGGTAAATTGTTTTCTGAAAACAAATTTCTAAGCAATTTACTTTTTGATCCTCATTCTATTGCGCTTTTCATCATATACTTTTATTGCGCCGCAAAAAAAAAATTACATTTGCTTGAAACACTGCTCTTCGGATGGCATGTTTAATTAAACAAAGCGCTAAGAAATCTGATTCACTTTTAAGATATTTTTCTTCAGTTATATTATATCATCAACTATCTCAGATAATTAGAGTACCTTGATGTTTATTATTCATTAGATAAACTAAACATTACATTAGGTTAGGTCGTCTTGTTGCTCACTGTTTGATATCACGAAGAGAAAATTCACATAGACCTCAATTACAAAAGATTTGTTCCCTAACCTCCCCCAGAACCCGCATTTGGTTCTAGAGCTTTGATTGAAACTGTAAATGATGATAAAATGACTGTTAGGAAAATTCTCTTTTCGGGAACCAAACTTGTATACTAGATCAATGTCTCCTTGTGCGTTGCATAATTTGTGGCATAATTACATTTAACTTTGGTTCTTGACGAAATTTTTTAAAGGAGTTTGATTATATGCATGATACAAGGTATGACACATACACATTTATTCGCCCGAAAGTATATTTTTACACAGAACATCCAAAACAACTTTAATTCAAAATAATAAAATTTTTTTTACTATAAATACTAAATTTTACAAAAATAGAAAAAAAAAAAAAAAAAAAAAAATAATATATATATATATATATATATATATATATATATATATATATATATATATATATATATATATATATATATATATATATATATATATATATATATATATATATATATATATATATATATATATATATATATATATATATATATATATATATATATTGTGTATGTGCAATTGGCGCGCGCGTATAAATCTTTCGCTTCAGAATTAAAAACAAGGATAAGGAAAACACGTGTGAAACGTGCTCCTAATTTCATCTAACACTGGCAGTCCCAGCCAAAAGAGAGAGAGAGGCCAGTTGAGGGGGTGACAAAACGCAATTATCTTAATAATAATAATAATAATAATAAATAATAAATAATTAATAATAAACATAAGCTTGGTTTTCCTTTCTTTAGCAGAAGGGGGGGGGGGAAAACCTTAACAGTTAAACAATCTGTACCGCCCCTTCCTACCCCCAGTTTGTGAATTTGTGCATTTTAAAAGAAGAAACAGGAAAAAGAAAAGGAGTGTGCAGGCCATACAATTTCCTTCAGTTATTGATCGCCTTTCTTCCTTCCTTCTTCCTCCTCCTCCTTTCTTTTGACACTAATCCTGTTTCTATCTCGGCTCCTTCATTCACAATCAGGCAACATATATATATATATATATATATATATATATATATATATATATATATATATATATATATATATATATATATATATATATATATATATATATATATATGAAACCCTGAAGTAGCCTCACGTGCAAAAGAGCCATTGGAAAAACAACTCGACGATGTTAGTCTTTATAACCCACCCCCGTTTACTACTACGAGTTTGATGATGACGTCGTCCTTTGCTCTTTTATGTCGTGGACTTCATACATCCATATTTCGTCCATTGCTGCTTGGGCTGACTTTGCAAGGCTTGCTTCCATAATCTTTTAACTTTACCTTTCAATCTCTTCACATAATTTATTATTTTCGGTCTATTATCAAAAGTCTCTCAAATTGCAAATGTTTAAGAATATAACCAACAGAAATATGACATCTTATATATATATATATATATATATATATATATATATATATATATATATATATATATATATATATATATATATATATATATATATATATATATATATATATATATATATATATATATATATATATATATATATATATATATATATATAATGCAAGTTAAGAGTATCCTTCTTTCCCCTCAATATATCGATCGCCTCACTCTAAGTTTCTGGCGAGTCTGTCTGTATGTACGTTTGTGAAAAGGAGAGATGAGAGGGGGAAGCGGACGAGGGAACGAAGATGGGGAAGGGGGAGGAAAGAAGAACCCTTCCCACAAATTCTCCTGACGGACCATTTATGTGATTGACTAGCTCTCTCTCTCTCTCTCTTGCTCTCAAAATGTCCCCCTCCGTACGCAAGCACGCGCGCATTTGTACGTGTACAAACTCAATTTACAAGGAAACGGATGAGTAATCCAAAAGCACACGCACACGCCCATACTATATATATATATATATATATATATATATATATATATATATATATATATATATATATATATATATATATATATATATATATATATATATATATATATATATATATATATATATATATATATATATATATATATATATATATATATTCAGGCAGAATGCATTATATTACATAATTTGAATACTCACATATTACTACAATCATAGCCAACATACACCCAATCAGTTACAGGATCAAAATATTTTTTATCGAAAATTTTTACACTGAATAACAATAATATCAAACAACAAAAGACACTCTTATCGTTCGTTCCACAGAAGTGGTCAGTTTCAAGCATCCAGAGCGATTTCAAAACTGAAACGAGAGTTTATTAATTAACTTGCTTTTCAACTAGTTTTAAACTCTCTACTCACTCCTAATCAATCAATTCTTATGGTTATGAAAAGCATCGCTTTCCTTTACCACGTTATACTGTCATTAATAAGGAGTACAGATTCGATGGCATATATATATATATATATATATATATATATATATATATATATATATATATATATATATATATATATATATATATATATATATATATATATATATATATATATATATATATATATATATATACTCGGATGTTGGAAACTTGAAATGTCAAGTTTAGTATAATTTTGAACTTGCACAAACGGTTTATTTATCCCGGAAATTTCAATTGAGACACTGAAAAATTTTGTTATCTTGCAACGTATCCAAATTAAATTTCATTATCTTTTTTCCTTTTAGATTTCTTACGAAATATTAATTATTTTGAGTAATTCTTTCGTTCCTTAACAGAAGGGAGAAAAAATAAAGTTCCAGAAAAACAATTTGGCTACCTATACTAATTTAATTTGCTACTCATATATATATATATATATATATATATATATATATATATATATATATATATATATATATATATATATATATATATATATATATATATATATATATATATATATATAGTGATACTATTCGTAAAGATTTGAACAATTAAATAATAGGAAGGACTTAGAGAGAGTGAGAAAATAAAAGGGCAGATCAATATTTAATCGCTTCGACAGACGAGATGGGGGAGGAAAGGGAGAATGAGGGAGGGAGGGAGGAAGAAATTAACAATAAATTATTCTACCATTCTTGCATCGTATTGTAAAATCTCTCGCTTACTTCCCAAAACAAGAGTGAAAGGCCACCCCAACCACGAGTTTAGGTCATGAATGAAGAAGTTTACCGCAACAGTAACCCTCCCAAACAACCAAGACGGACCAAAAATAAATTCCATTCGACTCCATTTCTAATTAATTCAATTCTAACATCAATAATAATAATGTTTGGTTTTCCTTTTTCTTTGGCAGAAAAAAATAAAATCAAAGTAAAATATATATATATTATATATATATATATATATATATATATATATATATATATATATATATATATATAATATATATATATATATTATATATATTATATATATATATAAAATTTTAAATTTTTATTAATTTAGTTATATAAAGAGTATTTGAATGATTCTTTTTTTTTTTTTTCATAATTAAAGTAACTTCTACATTTAAAAAATGTCATAATAATTAATATTACCTATTTTAATATTTTTAAATAAACCAAGGAGAACCTAGCTTTAAATTGAACATATCGAGATGAATGGCCATATATATATATATATATATATATATATATATATATATATATATATATATATATATATATATATATATATATATATATATATATATATATATATATATATATATATATATATATACTGTGACTGCTCTCTCGAAACTACATTTTCAATCAAGCTTACCGAGTAAGAGAGAGAGGGAGAGTGATAGAGAGAGAAAGAGAGAGAATTAGCTCCAGGGTGTTTTAATCGCTGCTCCTTGGTTCATTTTTTTAAGGTCTCTGCTCTCTCCTCTCAATGGAATTCCAAATATTTTGCCTCATTCCTGTCCGATGCCATTCCTCTACCCTTAACGACCCCCCTCATCCGAATTTGGTAATAACATCCAATGGTTGGTCGGGATGGTTAAGTGTAGTGGTTAGTAGCCCTGAGGTCCTTAACGTGCCAACATATCGGTCCCGAAGTGGAACAAATCAGCGTCTTTTTTTTTTCTTCTTCTTAACTGCAAAAAACATTCTCATCTTCAAAAATTTTTCTAAAGAAAACGAGAAGTTTGACGACAAGAGGCTGAAGCGGTACAAAATTTTACAGTTAAACAACAACAATCTCATGATCGAAAAGGGAAAAGGATCAAGGAGGAAGGAAAGACACTCACTGGAAACAGAGTGATAATGATACGACGCACACTACCGATCCTATCTTTTCGTATAACAGAAAAGGGCTTCACACAGATATTACGCATATTCTTTTAAAACTATAAAACTGGCCTCTGCTCCTGCAGCTTCTAAAGTACTACAAACGTGTCGATTTTTCTTAGTCATTTAAAAAAAAAAAATAAAAAAAAACCGTCCAATGTGAAAAATATATATATATTACACCATTCTCGTAAAATATATTTTAAAAGCTTATATCATTACGAATAGTAATACAAAAAGAGTAAGGAACACTAACACCTTTAACTTTCCAAAATAGTGTTCTCTTTATGCCAAAATTTAATTAGGTACGTCACTCGAAACGGTAACAACGCAAATACAAAATTTAAAAAGAGGAAGCACAACCTCCCGTCACTCCAGTTAAATCCCTACTAAGCATTTTTGAGAGCACTCGCGCCGTAGATCGTACTACATCACTAATTCCCTCCCCTTGTTATCCCCCCAGATTTTATCCCTAATTTCAGCCCAAATTTAACTTATCCCTTCTCTCTCTCTCTGGCGCGCGCGCATTCACAAACACTCAGATACCGGTTCCTCCCTTACTGTTCTTGCCGTTATCCCTCCTCCATCTCCCCACATTTCTAGTTTCTATTCCTCTCTTTCACTCTCCCTAAATGACAGGGACAAAAAATGGGCGGGGCCGTGTTTTTTTGGTTTTTCCTTTTCTCGTCTTACTGCGTCATTTCCTTTCCTTTTCTATCCTTCAGGTTGCTTCTCTATTCCTTCTTAAAAAATGAAAATGGCCACTGCACTCACAACCAAAACATTAGCTAATATATATGAAGTCACGAGTATTCAAAACATAAAAAAGTAACAGAGCAAACAGCAGCAACCTGACATCTTGGATTACAACTAAAGGAGAGCGAAAAGGAAATGAACAAAAACAACGAATTGGGGAAAATAAAGAGAGGAGGAACTGAGAGGTCTTTGAAAACGGAAAATAAGAGGGAAAACTGAAGGTTGGGAGAGAAGGGAATGGAAGGGATGGGGAGGAGGGTGTAGGGGAATAGGAGGTGCCGTTCAATACGGTCCGGGGAATTATATAAATTGGAGGTTAAGGGGGGTAGGCTACAGAGTGGATTCTCTTCCTCCGCAAACAAAAATTTTAGGGGTGATGGGGGCATTTGGGCTTAGGTGGTACTTTTAAGATGGTAAAGGAAACTAGGAATGGGGCAATGGAGAACAGGCGGGTACACAGGGGGAATGTGGAGGAGGGGTTACGAGGAAACTATTACAAAAACGAAAATATTTAAACATAAGGTGAAAAGACTAGAGTTGTAACTAAGGTTGCTACTACTACTATTACCACTTCTAATATATTATATATATATATATATATATATATATATATATATATATATATATATATATATATATATATATATATATATATATATATATATATATATATATATATATATATTGAACAAATTCCATAGCGTTCAATGACCATACGAATGAGAATCGTGGCTACGAGCCCCCACTCTCTCTCTCTCTCTCTCTCTCTCTCTCTGTGTGAGAGAGAGAGAGAGAGAGAGAGAGAGAGAGAGAGAGAGAGAGAGAGAGAGAGAGAGAGAGAGAGAGAAAATTTCTCCAGAGTACAAATAAAGGAACCTATTTTGTGAAAAGTGCCCTTTTGTTGGTAGCATATATATATATATATATATATATATATATATATATATATATATATATATATATATATATATATATATATATATATATATATATATATATATATATATATATATGAGTATTAAAAAAAAAAAATGAATTTGAAAAGTTTAAAGAATTAAATTTTAAAAGTAAAAGAATAAAAGAATAATGTTTAATGGTGCCGACTGAGCATAGAAACTGCTCAGGATTCTACAATTCAGGATTATAGCAATTCAAGTCGATCTCATCAGTTGTGTACCAGGCGTTGTTTGTTCGACTGTGTTTGTAGTGCTCCACGGACTCTTTGATTTTCCCTAGGCATGTTTCACTCACTGAAGACAAGACAACGCATAGTTGATTAATAATTTGATAGATGATTGAAATGATCCGTATTACAAGACTTCCATCAATTGGAAATGTATTAAGTCGCCTTTTTTATCTGACTAATAACAATAACATAGTCACAGACGCATCAAATATTGCTTACATAGAAATATATTATATTTGAGACGAGGCTAAAATAACTTACTCGAGATAAGCAACATATGCTATCCAAGATTTAGAAGCTATACGGACAATATAAATTACTTCATAAATCAAGATGGAAAAGGATTAAATTCAAATAGAGAAAGAAAGCGAATTTAAAGACAGCTTAGCCGATTTATTTGATATTGCACATGCTAATGCAATGACTATGATATCAAATGAAGATCGATTATTCAAGGCAAGGTTGGGTATATGAGTGATATTGACAAGAATTAAAATGTATTAAGTCGCCTTTTTTATCTGACTAATAACAATAACATAGTCACAGACGCATCAAATATTGCTTACATAGAAATATATTATATTTGAGACGAGGCTAAAATAACTTACTCGAGATAAGCAACATATGCTATCCAAGATTTAGAAGCTATACGGACAATATAAATTACTTCATAAATCAAGATGGAAAAGGATTAAATTCAAATAGAGAAAGAAAGCGAATTTAAAGACAGCTTAGCCGATTTATTTGATATTGCACATGCTAATGCAATGACTATGATATCAAATGAAGATCGATTATTCAAGGCAAGGTTGGGTATATGAGTGATATTGACAAGAATTATGTCGCAAAACAAGACTCAAAAGGGACGAACATGAAAACAAGAGAACAGAAAGAAATTCATCGCAAAAAATGAAATTTTTGTTATCCTAAATAGTAGTAGTGATGAAAACAGTAATTCACCTTGTAATGACGAACCTGGACCATCCGGAAACAAAGCAGGTAAATAATTAAATAAACGTGAACAAATTATAACACCCGACTTGGCAAATCAAAGCTTTTGGGTGTACCTAAACTTTGGAAAAGAATTGGTGAGCAAATTGCAAACGTTGTAGTCGAATGTGCGTAAGAATGGAACTTGAAAGACAGTAAAAGTGGGATATGTTTTGACACTACTGCAAGTAATAACATGGTGCCTGTGAAATTATCGAACAAAAGTTGAAAAGAGGTCTTTTAGCCTTTGAATGCCATCACATTAATGAAATTATTGTGACTGCTGCTTTCAACAAATCCTATAACTTCTCAACTGCACCAAATATTCTCCTGTTCAAGCGTTTCTCAAGATGTTCTGGAAAAATATTAATACATTAAAGTATGAAACAGTTCACATAGAAACGTCGTGGAAAGAAAACATCTTGAACTTTTGAATCAATCAGTTAAAAAAATGTCACCTACGGGAGGATTATTGTGAATTATTGGATTTGACAGTTCTTTATTTAGGAGGCACCCTGGAGAGAGATTTCTTTTCGTAAACGATGGATGGCGCAAGTCATTTATTCATTTAAAAAGAGGTATTGTTCAAGTCACAGTTCGACATTAAAACTCATTAAGTTACAATAAAAAAAATATGTATGTTTGGTGTACGATATTATGTTCCCAACTGGTTTTTAGCTTTATTAGCAAGTTCGGCTCCTAGAAATGACTTAAAGTATCCCAAAGATCTTGAATGTTATAATGAACTCTCATTAGTAGCTAGTAAAGCATTTCAAAGTCATATGTGGTACCTAGGTGAAGAACTAGTAGCACTTACGGTTATGGATGATGAAATACCAATTGATATGAAACGCAAGATAGTTGAAGCTCTCCAAGACGCCGAGAAGAAAAGGTGTCAGACAGAGGAGAAACGATATGTAGTGAATGACCAAGATCGCACCCGCAATAAAACACTGACCGACTTCGTTACAGAATCTACCAGACTGTTTTTTTTCCAAAATGCTAAATAGATCCATCAGAATGGCACGACATAAACGACTACAAGCAATGGAAATGACACAGACACAATGTTATCAACGACAATGCTGAAAGAGCTACAGCATTAATTCCAAACTACAATAATCATCTAACGAAAAACGGAGAGCAGATGCAATACAATCTTTAAATCGTAGAGAGAGAGAAAAACTTCCAAGAGTAGCCAAAGAACAGCTGAATAGGAGTTTGGAAAATAATTAAATGTTCCTCGTTCAGCAAATGTGAATAAATGATAAATATAAAAAAAAATTAGCGGATTAGGCCTTTTGAAGATATCACATTAAAAAAAAAAGTGCGTCTTATATGGTTCTCATTGGTGGTGTGGAAAAACTATATATTGTTAGAATTCATCAATGTGTCGGCGGCAGAATTAAATATTCTTCAATCTGGCTAAAATTTATCACATAGCGTTTTTATGGCATACTTTATAATTTGAGGGTGAGATTTAAAAAAAAAGTAAAAAAAATTTACCTTTATATATATATATATATATATATATATATATATATATATATATATATATATATATATATATATATATATATATATATATATATATATATATATATATATATATATATATATATATATATATATATATATATATATATATATATATAGGGCTCAAGTGTAAAAGGTATAAAGAAAAGTAAATTTTCTAGAAACACTCTTTCCCCAGGGTATCCCTTGGTAAACGAAGAATGCAAAGACGCTGGCAGAGAAATACTGCAGAAAGTTGAAAGAAAGGACAACAACAATATTGGAGAATTTGAAGGTGAAAAAAGAAGACTAACTACATCAAACAATTCCAAAATAGGGTACGAGTTTAAACCAGTAAATATCACTAGTAAAGCAATCTACCATATACTGTGAATTTTACAATAATTCGTCGAGAACAAATCTTATTATTTCTTAAAAGCAGTAACACACTTTTCGCAGTGGCATTACAACCAGTGGGTTATACGCGAACACTTTATATCGGCAAAGTAATAAATTTTAATGAGCCTAAATTTAACAAGCAATTTAAAAATTAGACAAGAATATAAATATTTCCTCCACGAGCTTTTTTGATATTTCTTTATTTTCAAACCCTTTCTAAGTGTTTTAATTGAAGGTTGTTTTTTGGCCCTTTATAAATCAACTAAAAGAAATTAATTTAAAAAGAAAAATACCGGAATTTAAGAAAAAACTTATACCTAACAAAATTGAAATATAATTTTATTATTTTAAAAGCAATCCTGCCTGTATTTCTGCAAAACATCCCTTTAAAAACAAAAAAAAAAACTTCATTTATTAATATACTTAAGAGAATGAGTATAACCATCACCAGGAAAATATACCTGGCATCGAAATAAAAAAAATAAAAAAATAAAAAAAACAACAACTGGAGATTCTACAGCAGCATTATTTATATAAGGCATATATTTAATTAACACATCTTCAACGATATTTATAACATTTATTTAAATTATCCTTCATCTCTTCTTCGTCAGACTTTATTGTAATATTGGATTTACTTGTAAACTGTTTAAAAAAAAAAAATTCGAGTAATTACTACAACCGGGGAGGGGGGGGAAGGGGGGGAATCTGAAATATCTTAATGAAACATTCTACAAATTTTCCGAAGTGACATGTTGACAGGTTTAGTAGCAAAGAGTTCGACTGCAAATAAATAAATTAATTATAATAATCTTTTAGCGTTACTCAACGCAATGGTTCAAAAAAGTCTTACTCGGAATAAGAAAGTAAGTAAAGGTTCAATAATATGGAAGTCTTTTATAAACTTTCCCCCCACCCCTTCGGGTACAGTTCACGGAAAAAGGAAAAAAAAAAAAAGATATAATAATTCAATGAATGAATTGACAATAATTAACAGAACTTCACAAAAGGAAACCATTCTTCCGTTTCCCTGTAATTTTCCAATTGTTTACATACACTTCCGGATTATATCAGTATTTTAAATAAATAAATAAAGAAAAAAAAGTAGGGTGGGAACTCTGGGTCATCGCTCGCTAAACCATCTTAAATAGATCTGTCGCTGATTATTCAACAAGTAAGATAAAAAACCTGAAGAAAAATAAACAAATCATGGAGGGCTGAAGTTATTATTAAGTCAAAGAGCCAGTAACCTTTAAGGGGGGGGGGGAGTGAAATAAATATCAGAAGGAAGGGGAGTGGGGAGGTGAAACGAAAGGAAGGGACCCCGAATTTTAATTCACTTTTCAACTTTTTATTTTTCAACTAATTCTCTCAAGCAAATTGAAAACCGCATTTTTTTTTAAAACCAATGTGAATGTGATACTGATAAAATAAAATGGTTTTGTATCTAGCTTCCTCTTCTTGCTTCTTTCGCATATGAAATCGAAATCGCCAACGCAAAGAAGAAAAAAGAAAAGAAGAAAAAATTAAAAAAAGAAGAAGTAAAAGAAGAAGAAGAATTAAAAGAAAAAGAAGAAAAAGAAAAATTAAAAGAAAAAGAAGAATTAAAATAAGAAGAAGAATTAAAAGAAGAATAATTAAAAGAAGAAGAAGAAGATGACTTAAAAGAAGAGGAAGAAGATGAATTAAAAAAAGAAGAAGAAGAAGAAGAAAAGAAGAAGAAAAGAATTAAAAGAAGAAGAAGAAGAAGAAGAAGAAGAAGAATTAAAAGAAGAAGAAGAAGAAGAAGAAGAAGAATTAAAAGAAGAAGAAGAAGAAGAAGAAGAAGAATTAAAAGAAGAAGAATAATTAAAAGAAGAAGAAGAATTAAAAGAAGAAGAAGAAAAAAGAAAAGAAGGGGTTAATTTTAATTACAAACTATTTAAACAATTAAAGTTTACTTCTTTTACCTGAAGATAACTTGCTAACAATCATTATTTAAAGTTGTCCTGCCTAAATAGCAACACAAAGTGTTTCACCTTCTTATACCCAAAGGGAACCGCCATAATATAGAAAGACCCAGAAAATTACAATTTACCCCCACCTCCCCCCCAAAAAAAAAATTTTTTTAACTTTTTTATTTAAATACAAGAATGAACATGTTCTATATTGAAAATTAAGTAGGAATAAAAATAAATGAATCTTAAATTATTCATTTTATAAAAAATTCAAAGATAGTTTATTTATATATATATATATATATATATATATATATATATATATATATATATATATATATATATATATATATATATATATATATATATATATATATATATATATATATATATAGATATGAGAAACTCTCACAGGAAAGAAAGAAAAAACAAAGCTGTTAGTTCATTATGATTCTGGTAGCAGTGGTTCCTGTAAATCCATTCCTTTGCAACTACTTTATCTTCAGTAAACCTTCGCTCAATTTAATCACCCAATCAATCATCCATCTCTTAAAAAATAAGAGAAGGAAAACTTTTCTTAAAACAAATTTACTAAAGCAAACCACACGTACACACAAACACAGACACCACCCCACAATATTAGAAAATTTAACTTAAAAAAAAAAATGACATGGAAATCCCGTTAAAGCATGTTAAAATCCAATACACAAACCACTAATTATATATATATATATATATATATATATATATATATATATATATATATATATATATATATATATATATATATATATATATATATATATATATATATATATATATATATATACAATATATATTATTAGTTCATTAGCCTGTCCCTCCTTCCCTCAATCCCTCTTTCATTTCCTCTCCCTTGACTTCCTTTGAAAAAAGTTCAATTTCAAAGCTTCATTCAAAAGGACCATTATGAACACACACACATACACACACACTCACACAAGAGATTGCAACATTACTACGAGCACTACTACACCGGATATTATCATTATTATAATTATTTATTATTATTATCATTTCGCTTAAAATGTGAAAAAAAAATAATTAAGGATTAATGTTAACATCCCTCGTCTTGTATCTACCTCCTAACATCTCCCTCCTCACCCCCGTCTATGTGGGTGAAGTGGGTGGCAGGTGTGCTGCCACCTATTTCATAGGAAGAGAAAGAGAACTTCTAATCATATTCTACTAAAAATATTAAAATTATTACTATACGCTTACACATGGAAAAAATTCACCATATATATATATATATATATATATATATATATATATATATATATATATATATATATATATATATATATATATATATATATATATATATATATATATATATATATATATATATATATATATATATATATATATATATTCACAATTGAAGCCTATAGGATAAAAAATGCACTTAGCAAAATTTGTTTACATAATGAAGTAAAGATTCTTCATAATGAAAAGTCCTATAACAGAGTAGTGTGTGAAA
>SEYY01000255.1:95000-105000 GCA_009176605.1 Armadillidium nasatum
TATATATATATATATATATATATATATATATATATATATATATATATATATATATATATATATATATATATATATATATATATATATATATATATATATATATATATATATATGGGTCATTCCACGCCGACTGACCGTATTTCAGAAATTTTCCCCACCTCACCTTTTCCGATTTTAATAAAATTTGGCATAGATGATGGCCTGGGGTTTAATATTAATCACACTAAATTTAAGGTCTGTAGGAACCATACTTTGGCTGAAATGGTCCCCATTTGAGACCCCCAGCCTGAGACTATCACTCTCAACTTTACAAAGATGGATGTTGGGGTCCCTCTGGTGCAGCTGCATATGGTTGTAGAAGCCTAAAAGTAGTTTCTCTTATATACTTTTGTCAGTACAATTCAAAAATAAGGTCTATTTGACTTTAAAAAAAACACAATTTGATTCATTTTTTTTGTTTATATTTGGGAAAACTGCAAACTCAAAGTTGAAATACCAAACTTTGATGCCTAACAACCTTCAAACTTACAAACTCTACAGTTACCAGTGATTATTAGTGTAAAAGCACAAGTTTCTATTACTGCCCATTTTTGTGATAGAAAGCCAAATGCAATAACAGGTTTTGGGAAAAACCAAAAAAAAGTGGTCTGTTTGAAACTTGGAATAAAGTTGATCACATTTTAATACGGACTTGCAATTGGAAAGAGCAAAGAAAACTATATTATTGAGCAAAAAAAATCATTGTAGTGTCTCCACTTTCCCCCCCCCCCCAAAAAAAAAGCAGCTCAAAACATGGTAACATATATTGACTAAAGTCTGGGCTTTTGCACTGTTTTAGGATTTTTATATCCCCTCCAGTGTTATTTAATTTGTAGCATACATTCCTTTGATTCCATATTGCAGACGATTTTGCTGATAAGTTTTGTATTAATCTGTTTTCATGGATATTCCAGCAAGTATGAGTTTTACATTTTGATGTATCTTGCAAAACAAAGACACTGTGTCCTTACAGTTCTCACAGTAATGCACCATTTAGGTCTAGGTTGACAAAACTTAGAGAGGTCAATATTTTCTGTAGGGTATTTCTTACTAAACTCCACATAAAACTTTCATATCGCATAGCAGCAGTTGTTTGTTTATCATGTTTGACACCATCAATATAGACACATTTTGTCATGCCTGGACATATTCTGCTGTACTCTTCATCCAGATAGAAACTGTAGACAAGATCTTTGGTTGGTGAAGATAGTGGTCGACCACACTTCTTTGCAGGCATTGCAAGAACCCCTTCTTTCTGGTGTAAATTCTTGGCTGTTCCTATCATTCTTTCCGAGACCACAAATTGGGTCATTATCTTAGGAACATTTTGGGAGCAGGGTAAGGATTTGTATCTTTAATGCCCGAGTATAACATATCTTCATCTTTGATTTTAGCCCATCTAGCAATATATCATAATCATGGCACCTTTGGCATTGTTTCTGTATAGAGCTAGGACCTGGTTGAGATATATCTTCTGGCTCGAAGCCAGCAGCTTCTGCAACTTTTTGTGTTATAGCTGTTTGCAACTGTCTTTCATTTTATCATTTACTTCCGAGTCTCTTTTGCTAACCTTCCTAAACTTTAATGGTGAAATTCCCATAGCAACAGAACTTGTATCAATGGCAGTGGTTGCCCCTTCTCTTGTTTTCATTGCATTGCCAGAGGATTCATCATTCTGCTGAAGCTCACGGATCCCATTTATTATTTCCTTTCTGCATAATGGACATATTATATACTCGTATATTCTTATCTACCTGATATTTTCTACTTGTCGGCAATCTGAGTTTTTCTATTGTGTTCAACATCATTTTAAAACAGCTTGATTGTTTTTTTTAGGATAAGGCGAGGTGGGGAGCATCTGGTCAAATGGGGTGAAATGACCCATATATATATATATATATATATATATATATATATATATATATATATATATATATATATATATATATATATATATATATAATATATATATATATATATATATATATATATAATCATTATATTGATAAAGAATTTATTTTAGGTTGCGTATTTACTACTAAGCGGATAAGTAGTACTTAAGAGAATTAAATGCCAAAGAAATCACGCTAATGATAGATATGATGAATACACACTCAAGGAGATATCGTCTATAGTTAATATGGAAATCTAATATTGGGAGCACAAGCACTATGGAACAATGTCTCTATAAATTAGCATTGATAATTTTTCACTATGCAATGACTTCACACGCAACTCTAGAAAATTTAATATCTAAAATATATACTGTACGTAGCCTTTAAGCTTACAATGAGCTTAGTCAGACGTTCATAAATATTCTAATTGTTTAGAAAATGAATGTGCGTTGAGAAGTCAGCTGTTTAAAATCGTGGACATTGAAACTTGAAGACCATCTAAATCTTTTAGATAAAGAGATTTCAATGAAATTTTTTTATTATTACATTAATCAAGGTCACCATTCTCAGTAACAGAGAAAACGTACATTAGCATCAATTACAAGCACCGAAATGTTGTACTCCGATCTAAGAATCTTCTACTTGTAAGACTATTTATTCAGAGTATTAATTTCTTTAATAATAATTTATATTTCAAAGGCATCATCTAATGATAAAAGATTCTGTAAACTTAAAGTGAACTGACGACGCGAGTTTCGAAATAACATACTCAAAATTCTCCTTCTTTTGAAAAAGCTTTTAACAGAACATGCACGCTGAACTCTAACTGAAAATAGTTATAAGATGCGAACACAGGTTCCTACCTAACCACTGAACTATTAAAGAAACCTTCTCTCCTACCTGATCTCATTATATATAAGAGAATAATGGAATGAAGAAGATACAACCTATTACTTAATATTAATGATGATGGCTTAAAATATATATATTAACGATAAACTTAGTATCAACCAGCGTTACATCAACATTCGACAATCAAAATCTTTAAATAAAAATAATAATAATAATAATAATAATAATAATAATAATGAAAAAACATACTGAGTATTGACTGAGACGAAAGTTTTGAAGATTTTCAGTAATAATTTTTGGATTAGTGCTAGTAGTAGTATTTCTGAAATGGCTATTAAAGAATGCAATAAGGTAGAAAAGTTTAAGCACCTACTAAATAAAATATAACAAGAGTTGGCATAAAAAGCCGCTGGCTTTTCGGAAAATGTTATGATTTTCTTTTAAGAAAAGGCAAAATAAATGTAGGTATAACATAATAATGAAAATAACAAGACTATCATCATTTATCGTTTACAATAATTAGTTATATATATATATATATATATATATATATATATATATATATATATATATATATATATATATATATATATATATATATATATATATATATATATATATATATATATATATATAGAAAAAAAGTTAGAAAAGCTATTAAAACAAAACCTTTTTAGTACGTGTTCAACTTACCAAGTGAGGACCGCGAACCAGAGTCCCAAATTCCTCAAATTCTTCTTCCTTTTCTTCTGCCGCTCACAGTCCGCAGACACACACACACACACACAAACAAACATACACGCACGCAAGAGAAATAGTGAACAAAGCGAACAAGTCATATAAATTGCTATGTTAGTGTGCATCTTCACTTGTTTAATTACGTTACTTGATACTTTAATTTCAAAATCACAATCAATAATATATATATATATATATATATATATATATATATATATATATATATATATATATATATATATATATATATATATATATATATATATATATATATATATATATATATATATATATATATATATATATATATATTAAAAGCTCAAATAGTTGTCGGTCAATGACATTTTTGTGTGGGGTGTGTGTGTATGTGTGTACGTCTGAGTATGAGAGGAATGTGAGCGCGGGAGGGAGGCATTACAGGCATAAAAAAAGCTCGCTCTCTATCGCGCTCTCTCTTTTTCTCTCGTTTCAAGAAGCATTGGCGAGCCTCTTTGTATACTAATTATTAATATACACTTTACTGACATTAGAAGGCAGGAAAATTAGATCTTTATAACGACGACGACGACGACGAAGACAACAACGACAACAACAACAACAATAATAATAATAATAATAATAATAATAATTACATCTAGCAATATCTATTTTCTAAAGAACCCAAAAAGCTAGTTAGTACTAAACACGGCACCTGAGCTCAGGGAAGGGTAGGGTAGGGAAGGGAAGAGAAGGGAAAAGGGAGGTAGAGCGGTCGGAGGTAGGAGGAGGAAGGGAGGGAGCAAATGGGAAGGGAAGAGCCAGGGCTAAACAGCTAAACAATTTGGCACTAAGATCAGACAGACACCTAAATGATGCATATGTCTCGCATCCTCCCCATTCCCTCCCAACCCCCCCCCCAAAAAAAAATCCCCTTTTTAAACACTCCCATCCTCCCCTAATTTAGCTTGCTTCCTCTCTAGCTCAGATTATATATATATATATATATATATATATATATATATATATATATATATATATATATATATTATATATATATATATATATATATATATATATATATATATATATATATATATATATATATATATCGAAAACCCAGGAATTCTCTCTTTTTCCTTAGTACAACAATCATTATTTATGTACAAATGTACAAAAAAAAAATCCTCCCCACCGCAAGCCTCGAATTCCAATGAACCCTGCACCTCCCTCCCTCCCCCTCCTCCCAATACAACCCGTATCTTTCACTACGGGTCTAAGAAAGAAAAAAAAATAATCTCTCTCTCACCCCCCTCCCAATATGCCGTAACCCCACCATGAATATTTGTGGCCGCATTTTTCGGTTGGGCATCTTTTTCTCTCTATCGTATCCACAATAGTGGTCATTTTTGCCTCCCCCCCCTCCACACACACTATCATATATATATATATATATATATATATATATATATATATATATATATATATATATATATATATATATATATATATATATATATATATATATATATATATATATATATATATATATATATGAAAACTAATACAGCTAAAAAGCATTTAAGTGTATAATTTAAAAACTAATAGAAAGCACTACGTAATTATTTAAAATAATAATAATAATTAAATTCACTGTCATACCCAACAAACAAATGTACACACAATCTTAAATAATACTAAAACTGTTATTTCCTTTTAAAAAAAAATAAAAATAAAAAAAGTTTTTATATGGAATAGTAATCTCTAATATTAAAGAGGAGCGGCTACTAACGCGTAATAATGGGAGAAATTCAACTTAAAATCAATGTATTAAAATGGACAATAATCATAGTACAGGGAAAAAAATTAAAAATAACTAATAATTGTATTCTCCCCCCCCCCCTTTTAATTCAAGACTTTTAGATTATATATATATATATATATATATATATATATATATATATATATATATATATATATATATATATATATATATATATATATATATATATATATATATATATATATATATATATATATATATATAGTTGTTTAGATTAATTTTATTGATAAATCTATACACACACGCGAGCACAAACTGAAGAAGAAAATATGGTGGAGGAGGAGGAGGTTTAAGTATCTATCCTATGAGCGCGCGCGTGCGAGCGTGGGCGACAGACACACTTAAGCACATGGACCCCCTGCGAACGGATGAGAGACAGGGAGCAGAAGGGGAGAAAAGCTAAAATAAAGGGGAGACAGGTAAGGGAAGAGTAGGCACCTTGGAGCGAGGGTAGAAATATAAATAGAGTCGAGGGCGCAGACAATGACGTAAGGGAACGGCGAGTATGGGTATGAAGAGTCTGTTATGTAAAAGAGTTTATGATAAAACTTAGGTTAAAACCTTATGAAATGGAGCAGTGTTTGATATTTAAATATTTCAAACATATTCTTGTAACCATTTATTTATTTTTTTAATTAAAAAAAAATATAAAAATATAAAAAAATAAAAATATATTAATATATAAAATACATTTATTCTTGAAGACACTTCGTAGAAATTCAAGACCGGAAGAACTGGAAATATGAAGCCGTGTTTCACACAGTTGGAGGAAGCAATAAATTTAATTAAAAAAAATTAAACCTAGTTTAACAAGCAAACTTTTTCAGAAAAATAAAAAGATGGAAACGCTTAATTAACCCTCACACCTACAAAAAATACCTACTTTTTTTCTGAGTCTAGCACTAATAAATCTCTCCCGCACTTCCATGGAAAAATATTGGTTAAGAGAGCAGAAATAACCGTTGGAGTTACTGAGGCAAATAAAATTAAACTACGACTAAACATAAGAGTTGTTAACAATTTCTCACACTCCTTCTTTCTTTTTGCTTTTATTAATGCAAATAACCTATTCTTGGAAAATCAAGAGGTAACAAGTATATATATATATATATATATATATATATATATATATATATATATATATATATATATATATATATATATATATATATATATATATATATATATATATATATATATATATATATATATATATATATATATTATTTATATTAATAATAGTAGTATAATAATAGTAATAATATATTATTATTATTTAATTCAGGGACGAACGATAAAATAAAAAAAAATAATTTATATATATTATATATATATATATATATATATATATATATATATATATATATATATATATATATATATATATATATATATATATATATATATATATATATATATATATATATATATATATATATATATATATACCTTTGACTGAATGTCAAAACTGTATTTGAACCCATGTTCGATGTTAATTCAAAATATTTTTTACCAGTGTAAGAGAGAAGATTTAAAAGGGGACAAAATACAAACTCGAACATGTCAAAGCAATTTGCCTGTAGTATTAAGACAAGGGAAGGAAGGAATGAACCAAACAAAAATTCCTCTGAGGCATCACTGCGCCATGTTTCAGTAGGAAAGAGATATTTTACGAATGTTCATTCAGTCCCTCGTTAAAAAAAAACGAAGAATATTTGTAGAGTTTTAATAATTTTGAATACTTTCTCAGAAATTTATTATCATTAAGATTCGACTTCCAGCTAGCAAGATATCCCAATTAGAATTCAAATATTCATTAAAAATCTAAATATTTTAGTTTGATACAGAACAATAATCCATTTATAAAACAAAAAATATCACGATCAATTGTATGATGCGAGCAAATAATTGCAGGATTAAATTATTAGCTAAAACATTAGACATCCAATTATAGTCAATAATTAAACTATACTTCATTGTAAGTGTTATAACCTTACAAAAGAAAAAAAATATATATTGTTCATAAACGACGGTTAGTTCTAGATAATGACGTGAGTCTGCTAAAATGTTGAAATGTCTTCTAAACTGATTTGTCATACTTTTAAACGATCTTGGTCACCATCCCAATTCACATATACATGGACGAGTTGCTGCATCCTGTCGGCGAAGAAATGGGTGTACCAGCGACACACATCTGCTAGAATCTATATATCTGGTGGACCTGTGTGTTCTATCATCTTGAAAAAGTCGCAAAGTACGAAATCTGGATGCATGGCCAGATGTCGTACACATCTAATAAATTTTGAGACACTACAATGCATCTGCGCTTGACAGCTTGTGTATGGACAAACATTATCATGATGAAGAATTGCGTCTCTGCCAAGACGAACTCGCAACAACTGTTAGCTGGGGAGTTTTTAAAGAGTCTACAACGGGATTACCCCAAAACGTCGACAGGTCAAAAGGCCGACACCTAACAAAATTTTGTCACTCGTCCAAAAAGTCAACAACTTATGGTAAGGTCATAGGGCTGACATTGTCCAAATCGTCGATATAGATTAATCGATGTTCGTGTGCCATACATTTACCAAAATATATTAAAAACTAAAATATAGGCTTACATATCGATTGTATCGATACAAAAATGGTGGTAAAACAGTCGACACAATTTTTTTTTTAACGTATAGCCAAATTGTAGACAGTTGGAACTTAAAAGAAAAGTGATCGACCGATTTTTTCAAAAGTGTCGACGTTTTGGGAATAGCTTCGTCTACAGATAGATCGAATTTGAGTTTGGCTGTTCCAAAATTTCTTGTTAACTATGCCGTCCCAATTCCAGAAGATGGTCAACAACAGTTCCTTGACAACACGGCGACTTTGAATTTTTAGAGAAAAGTAAACGAATGTTCATTCAGTCTCTCGTTTAAAAAACCGAAGAATATTTGTAAACCAAAGGAAAATGTTTTAATAATTTTGAATACTTTCTCATAAATTTACCCATTTATTATTGCGTTTTCTTAATATCAAGTCAATTTCCCACAGAAGCATTTTCAGTTTTAATTAATGAAATTTCAGGAGTCAGCGGGCGTGGACCCATCGTGTGCAGTTTCCTACAGGCAAACGGAACATGGATGATGTGATGTATTCGCTCAAGATAAATCCCAACTTGTGCGACATTATTTTGATCGGCAGATAGGTAAGACTAGATTTATAGACGAGCGTTTCATGCTGTTGCATGGTATGCATATGTGCCGATATGGGCCGTCCACTACGGCCCTAATCACGCAGGCTCGTAAATTCTTTTTTTTTTTCCCCCGCACCTCAAGGGCATCAGCCAATTCATGCTGGGGAACTTTATTCCTAGTATTCGTATGAGGAATCAAAACGGCGTCTTCAAACACGTGAGTTTATCATTCTACCGTTATTCCACGTAATGGTATAAAACACACGCAAAGACGTTTATCACAGATTGCGCTCAACCTTCGACCAATGTCAACGTCCACACAACACTCCGCAATGGGAAATTCAATATTCAAATATTTTGCCTCTTCTACCACCAATCAGGCGGTGAATAAAATAACCTTATAGTTTTGAAAAGGTTGCTAGAGAACGTCAGCGTAAAAGACAGCTAGCTAACTTATAGTTATGTAGTAGAACTTGGTTCCGGTCGGGTGTGCAGTCGTTTCAAAATATTTCAACTCTGACAGGACCATTTTAAGATCCGACTTAAAACTAGCAAGAATTCCTTAAAGAAATTAATAATTTTTTAAAAATCTAAATTTTAGTTTAATACAAAATAATCCATTTATTACCCATATAATTTTTTAGTTGTAGGAAATAATGGTTATACATATATAGCATAAGTAGAACTGATTTTTCTATATTTTTTATCAATGAATCCTTTCAACAAATTTTTTTTTTTATTTAAAGTGCATATGATATTGACATATATGCATCCCGGCAGGAATGTGATATTTAATTCTGATTAAATATTAAACTATAAACATTGACTACTCGATTGCTGGAAAAATATTTTCTAATCCTGATAAAAAAAATATTCTATATTTGTGACCTATCCTCCTAATCATGGACGGTACGCTATTATAAAGATTTTACTTACCCTCTTCAATAGCGTTAAGATAAAAATCAATTCAATCTCATTTAATAATATTTATTTGTGAAATCACAAGACATTCATGAAACTTTAAGTTCTTCTAACTCAAGCACAATAATATACTTTCTTACGAAAGATCTTCAAACTTGTGAATAGTATTTAATTGATGGTATAAAACGACTATTATATAAACGACATTACGACATAATTCCTCACACTTTACTGGATTCACTTTTAGATTCCAGGAACTGCTCTACCACTTTCAATTAGAAAATAACCAAACCAGTCTTTCCCCCTATATCAATATTAAAATCACAAAATATTTGACTTGCGAATGTGAAGTACTTTATACTCCTTGCTACTAAAATTGGTTTGTCACAGTCACCCTAATAGAGTAGTTTATCCAAGTGATATATATATATATATATATATATATATATATATATATATATATATATATATATATATATATATATATATATATATATATATATATATATATATATATATATATATATATATATATATATATATCATACTGAA
>SEYY01000255.1:115000-140695 GCA_009176605.1 Armadillidium nasatum
TTACAATAAAATTTAATTAATTATACCCCACCCAGGACCCTAAACTAATATATATATATATATATATATATATATATATATAATATATATATATATATATATATATATATATATATATATATATATATTATATATATATATATATATATATATATATATATATATATATATATATATATATAATATCATTTGTTAAAGCATATGTATATAACAAGATTTTGTAGTTGCTACAGAAATTACCTACATCCTCATGAGAATTATTCGGTTTGAGGTTACCAAACTGGGGCTGCAAAGTTTGTAAAATCTCTTTTCCCGGCTTCAACTCCATAGTACCATATCTTTATTTTTAAATTTTTTTAAATTTTTTTTTTTTTTTTTTTTTTTTATTACCATATATTTATATCGCCATATGAAATATTTTTTTTTTTTTTCAATAAATTTTCCAGATCTGACAATATTAAGAGGAATGTTTGATATTATTGTATTATTGGTAAGGTGAATAACTTGGGGGAAAGGGAAGTGGAAGGTGGAGGGGGGAGAGGGTAAAGTCTATTTAAACAATGGAGGTGAACTGGGTATGAATTTATTATGGATAAATAACGTACTCAAAATTTTTTTTTAAACAGTGTCTTTTTCAATAATAGCAAAATTTTCGTTATTTTGTCCCAACAAAAACTTATTCCAGTGATGAAGTAAATGTCTTTATTTCTGAGCCTCTTCATATATTCTATAATATAGACGGTTACAATCCAAAAAATATCTATTATCCTCCTCCGTCAGAAACTAAGTCTTGAGTACAACCTATAAAAATGCTACAGGAATCTGAATTGGAGTCCTTTCTTAAGTTCAAACTCCTAATTTATTTGGGCAAATCTTTTAGCTATATTATGATGATGATAATCAAAGCAATATTTCAGTTATGATACTGTCTCTGCTTCTTTATCTATGTACAGTCGTGAACAAAAGTTCGTTCCTATTAAGCTGGAAATAAATATTTATATAAAATGGAGATCATCTCAAGTTCAGCCAATCACAGTTCAATTAAGCCCCTCTCAATGTTTCTATTTTCTATTTATTCAAAATAGAGCTTTTATAAAATGATCTCCATTTTATTTAAATATTTATTTCCAGCTTAATAGGAACGAACTTTTGTTCACGACTGTACATGCTTTTAAGTTTAGTACATTTCCATCTTTATGTAGAAAGATGCAGAATTTTGAGATTTCCTTAGAATTCTACAAGAAAGGTGATTAATGTAAGAAACCATCTTAGTGCTTTATTTCTAATTTAAAAAAAAAAAATACACGTTACAAATTAAAATTATAATTTCATTTCGCATTCAAACTTCTTTTAAATAAAATACCTAGAACTAATATTAAATAATAAAACGATTTGCCCTAGGTATTAAATTATACTTAATCAACTATATTAGCTTCATTACCAGAACTTCTTTCAAAAGAATAACAACAAACCCAACTTCAACTTCAATTCTACCCCATTTTAATATGCCCTTGACAAAACTTGGATTCAGAGAAGAAAACCTTCGCATCATCATTACTAATTTAGGTGGTGTTTAGTATACATTTTTTAAAGCAACTTACGTTTTTATACTTTACCTTCCGTCTCCAATAGAATTGGCATTAGTTAGGAAGTGCTCTAATAATTTAAATAATACAAATAATATGCAAATATTCGATAATTCATAACAAAAATTATATATATATATATATATATATATATATATATATATATATATATATATATATATATATATATATATATATATATATATATATATATATATATATATATATATATATATATATATATATATATATAGTGTGTGTGTGTGTGAATGAAAATATACGTTAGGAGCTTATCTCAAACGTTATCTCTTATCAGTTTATCAATGGTAAGTACTTCAATGAAAGAAAAAGAAATATCCGGAAGTGAAATGTACACATTAATACACCCTAATTTACTTACACAAAATATTATATATATATATATATATATATATATATATATATATATATATATATATATATATATATATATATATATATATATATATATATATATATATATATATATATATATATATATATATATATATATATATATATATATATGAGGTGGACCAAATATTCGCAGTAATTTTCAATATTAGCAACACATTCGCATTTTCAATTGAGAATGTTTGCGAATAATTTTTCAAAAATTTAGCAATGAAAATCTTTGAATTATCAAAAAAGTATTCCTTCTTAATTCAATTATCCATAAAACACGAAACGCGAGCTCATCTCACTTCCTCCAAGTAATATAAATTTCAGTTTGCTAACTACTAGTCGATGTATGCCTTAAGCTATCATGGGTACACACTACGCACTGTGTATGTACTGTGTACCTGGGAAGTCAGCATTCTTTTTTTATATAATATATATATATATATATATATATATATATATATATATATATATATATATATATATATATATATATATATATATATATATATATATATATATATATATATATATATATATATATATATATATATATATCTCCGATGGGCAAAGGCCGAAGGCTTACCAATTACCACCAGAGTCGGGAAACATCAGATCTTGGTCATTAAAGTCCGACATGTCGAGATACACGAGTTTAAAAGTATGCAAGTCAAAGGAAGTTGGGAAAACGGATAAAGAGAGTGTGTTCCATTCTTTACCAGTAGAGTACATGTAAGATTGAGCATTGCGGTTAAGTCTAGGGTCAGAGTTGAACAGAGAAAAGATAAGAATGTGTAGAAAAGCGTATCGCACGAGCTCTTCTCAAAGGAGGAGGTATACCACGGGAGATTTCAGAAGAACAGTGTCCATTGTAATAGCGATAGTACAGAGAAAGTGATGCAATAATTCGACGGGCAGAAAGAGACTGGAGAGAATTAGTGAGAAAGGGGAGAGTTGCTGCATGAGTGAAACCACCACAGATGTGTGAAGCATTCCTCATACAGGGGCGAACAACACCTCTATAGAAAGCAAGCAACTAGGGTGGCGTGAAGAAATTCTGAAAGCGTCTCAGAACACCAAACCTCTTAGAAGGTTGTTTAGAAAGAGAAGTTATGTGATCTTTCCAAGAAAGATCAAGAGAAAAAAGAAACACCGAGAATATTGAGAAATTGAGTTTATGAGGCATTGCAAACGACCCTGTTTTCTCTGCCCCAATTTGAAATACGTGAAAGATCAGAGGTTCGTTGCTCCAAGGCTACCCTCCTTGCGTCTATTAACTGCTGTTGGGAGGGGCGTTTTTCAAACTGGAAGGAATATTGAAGGGTGGAGTAATCAGCATAGGAGTGGATAGGAGATGAGGTAATAGGACATTCATGAAAAGTAGAAAAAGAGTTGGGGATAGGACAGAACCCTGAGGAACACCATTGTTAATAGATTTAAAAGATGAACGGTGGACGTCTACAACAGTTGCTATAGAACGGCCAGAAAGGAAATCAGAGAGGAGGTCAGAGAGAAGAATAGATACCGAAAGAAGGAAGTTTAGAAATTAAAGTTTTGTGCCAGTCTCTATCGAAAGCTTTCAATACGTCCAGCGCGACAGCAAAAGATTCACCAAAATGCCGAAGAGGGGAAAATCAAGAGTCAGAGAGAAGGGAAAGATCACCATCAGAGCGCTTTTTATTAAACCATACTGGCGATCATATATAAGAGTAGAAGAATTGAGAAGTTTCCAAATCTTCCTGTTAGGGATAAATTCGAAAACTTTAGGGAGAACGTTTCTGTCACAATTCACAATTTCAGTATGTCATGAACCTTATTTGATAAAGGCAAACGAGTGATTTCTTTCTTAAGTTATAATTGTGTTGTACTGCTCATTTAAAGTATTGGCGTCAACCTCCAGTGCTGCTTGAGATTCGACATTTTCTAGTGATAAGTGTCAAATGTAATTATTCTCGTAAAGGAAGAACAATATCTGGGCTAGGCAACCATCTGTCTAACAAACATCCAGATGAATTCAAAACTCCTGGGAAGAGTTGAGGAGGAAAGAAATGTAGAAAAATAAACCAGATTACTCCGCAAATGTTTGTAGAAAAAAAAACAGAGAGAAAGTTATGGGATGTAAGCGATGAAAGAGTAAAAAGTGTGGGAAGGAAAATATCAGAACGGTTAGTTATGGCTGGGCTGATCTTCCCTTTTCTCTCGTGGAAAATATTTCATTTGTGCGGCTGTTACAAGAGGTAGCCCCACAGTATCCATTGCAACAACGAAAATATTACAGATATATCATTAAAACACTCAAAATTTAATAGATTTTAATTATTAAATTTTTAGAGGCTAAACTCTTTACAAAACATTTAATAAACTTTAATATATAAAAAAAAGAGAGTAATATCATATTAGCATTCGCGATTAAAATAAAATATTCGTATATACATTCGCAAAATAATGAAAATTGACATTCAGTCCACCTCTATATATATATATATATATATATATATATATATATATATATATATATATATATATATATATATATATATATATATATATATATATATATATATATATCGTAGATTTTGAAAAGGCTGACACGCCCATGGGTTAGGTACTGACTGACTCCAACCAGGGAAAGGGTATATAGCCATGCCTTGATGCCTTATTATTATTAGATTTTTGGATACGATTATATACGGATGGGAAGGGGGGGAAGAGGGGTAGTGGGGAGAGTGAAAGATGTGGTTCGCGGCTGTAGGGGAAGGAAGGGTGTGAACAACTTAGCTACGAAATATCAGGAACTTCATCTAACACTCCCTCCCTCCCTCTCTCTTTCTCACAGAAATACATTTATATATGCAAGTCTACTAATGTAAGAATGATATTCGTTTTCTCTCCATATATATATATATATATATATATATATATATATATATATATATATATATATATATATATATATATATATATATATATATATATATATATATATATATATATATATATTGTAAATTAGTAGTAATTTATAAATCATGTTACTTTAAGAATTTGACAGACATGAAATTATCTAATTAATTAATTACAGTAATTAAAGAACTGTAATCTTTTATCATGCACACTAGAAATTAAGGAGTACTTATTCTAAAGGGAAGGAGGGAAAATGTTATATATTATATATATATATATATATATATATATATATATATATATATATATATATATATATATATATATATATATATATATATATATATATATATATATATATATATATATATATATATATATATATATAATGACGTTTTTCACTGAAAAGGTCACCTATGGAAAAACTGGCATATTGGCATACCTCCTCCATCATTTTGGTAGGCAAAAAAAAAAAATTTTTTTTTTTTTTTTTTTTTTTTTAAATCACGACCATTTTATAGGAAGGCTTGGCAACGAAAAAAAAAACTTCAAAATATCCATGCCAATTTCGTAACATGACACATTAAAGAAAATAAAAATTATCCGAAAACCAAAATCGAGCACCAAGCGAGGTAGTATATCAAACCCCTTCAGAAGTCTATACGGATTTTCGGTCCACGTCTTAAGAAAAAAAATACTTTAGCTATAAAAATACAGCATGGACTTCAAAATTCACTACCATTTCGCATGTCCATAGATTAACCAACCTAATAAAAAAAATTTGAGAAGGTGGGGGGAGTAGCAATAGGGTGTAACTGTAAAAATTATGTAAGGTACAGTGTACACATTAAACAATATAGTATTTGTTTCCAAAGCAATATAAGTATCATCAGTTGATCGGGACTAATATGAAGGTAATTTTTACTGAACTACATCGTACAACTACAATTAACTCCAAACCATTTCCGAGATACAGTGATATGAGAAAACCTTAAAATATATCGCAAAATATAACAAAATATAAAAGATATTTTGACCATCAACCTAAAATTTGACCAAACTTTAGTAGTTAAACTAAAACTATTCACAAAGAAATATAAAAAATAAAATCCATGTTGCCTTCAACCTATTTATACAAACTTAAAAACCAAACCAATACATAAATTACTCTACATTACTATTACTAATACAATAATAAACGCACACACACACACGAAGGAAATTCAACCTTTGCAAAAAAAATAAATAAATAAGCCACCAAACTTTTTTTTCTAGAACTCGTTACGTTACCTTTAATGCATATTATACCCGCTTCTTCTCTGATATATATATATATATATATATATATATATATATATATATATATATATATATATATATATATATATATATATATATATATATATATATATATATATATATATATATATATATATATATATAAAAGTACAGGAATCGACAATAAAGGGTGGCAACTTTAAAAAGAGTTGGGGTTGGCAAAAAAAAAAAAAAAAATTTTTTTTTTTTTACCAACTTCGAGCACTCCCGAGAACGCCTAACCTTAGCATTTTTTGTAATTAAGTGGAAAAGAGTAATGATGGGGAGTCATTGGCATTGATTTAAAGCTGATGAAGTGAGAGATGTCATTAATTAGTTGAAAGAGTAGGTAATTAGGTGAAAAAAAAAACATACCTTGAGGAATATCCGTTTTGGTAAGACTTAATTAAACGATAAACTGTGCTCGTCTCAAAACAAGTGCAATTAATGGCTAAGAAATGATACTGAAAGGAGGAAGCATAGAAACATCGAGTTTTTGTTGACAGATTATACCAAAAAAACTTTCGAAGTGTACAGTGGCAGAACAAAAGACTTCACCGAAATGCCGAAGAGCAGAGTACCAAGAGTAAGAGAAAAGTAAAGGGAAATATCACTAGCAGTTAGGGACCCAACCAGGGTTGGAATTTTGCCGGGGCCGGTGCCGGGCTCTGGCCGGGGTTGCCTAAAATTTGTAAAGAGATCAAAAAAGCTGAAATTTTAGGTTAATAACATTAGATATATTAATTGAGATTAATTTAATTATAAGAAAGGAGTAGAATAGTCAACATTCACTTTAAATTAATGATTATATGCATTTTTCAGAAAATTACAGATTTTGTATAATGAAAGTTTGAAAAATCTACAAAAAAAATTTTATTTTATTTTTCTGATTCACAATAGTGATTCAACAGGTTTACTGAATTAAGATTTTAAGTTAAAGTTTGAAAAAATTTTAAGATGTATAATTGTCAGTATAATCTGTATTTAAACATAGTTATTTTATTGCTATGTATCAAATTTGTATCATTTAGTTACATTATTTTAAAATTATTTGTTTATACTTTCAGTCACTATGGCTAAAAGATCAGCTTCAGCTGTATGGGAGTACTTTACAATGTTTCAGGATATGCTCGAAATAGCTAAATGTAACATCTGCAGCCAGGAAATTAGAAGAGGACTTTCGGGTGCCCCAAGTAAAAATTTTTTAAACCAAATCTTTATGGGAGCATCTAAAATCAGAACAAAGATAAAAATTCACTAGCAGAAGAGGAGCGGTCAAAAGAAACAGAAAAAGAAAATATTAAAAAGACAAACAAGAAAAATCTTAATTTTCTTATATTTTGTTTGATTTAATTCACCATTAAAAAGTATAATTTGCAATTTTTAAACCCGGCAGGTAAACCCCGTTTTTTTCTGATTAGCTGGGGCTGGGGCCGGGGCCCCGGTCGGTCCATACTTAGAGCAGTATCGTACTCAAAGTCACTGCCCTCTGTTGCTGAACATTTCACTCTCCTTAAATCTAAATCTTATGATAGAAATAGTGATTTAAGTGAATTAATAGTTCGTTTCCTCTTTTATGCTGCATTCATTTTACCCCACCCAATATGTAACGAAGGAATAATGGAATTAAAATCTTAATTTTCTTATATTTTGTTTGACTTAATCCACCATTAATAAGTATAATTTGCAATTAACTCCGGCAGTTAAACCCCGGTTTCCCCTGACTATTGGCAGGGGCAGGGGCCCTGGTCGTTCCATACTATCAGTGTTCTTTATGGAAACCATACTTGATTTAATATAAGATTTGAAGAACTTAGAAGTTTCCGAATCTTCTGGTTTTGAGATAGAAAAATTTTGGGACAACAAAGATTGAAGAAAAAGAATAAGAGTTTCTGTGATAAACTGCATGAAAA
The DNA here is from genome assembly GCA_009176605.1 of Armadillidium nasatum. Taxonomy (NCBI): domain Eukaryota; kingdom Metazoa; phylum Arthropoda; class Malacostraca; order Isopoda; family Armadillidiidae; genus Armadillidium; species Armadillidium nasatum. The sequence continues at coordinate 123,138 of SEYY01000255.1, forward strand.
CATGCAGAATTAAGCCATGTTAATTAAGTTTTAATTGAAGAGAAATAAAATATGAAGGAGAGTCTCCATGCCAGAAAATAAACACCATTAAGAGTTCTGCAAACTCCCTAAGACCCTTCACGCCCAAAATTTAAAAACAAGAAAGGTTGAAGATTGAAATTTCTATCTTCAATTTCCGCTGCCGCAATCTTGGATGGTAACATGATGCAAACAAATATAATGAAGTTGCCTTATTAGAATAAATATTTCAGATAGATTTGTTTGCAAATTATTACGAATAATGATTTTAGCATTTTGGGATCATTAATTTGTTTTCAATTATTCAGAATTTAGTTAGTTTCAATATTTTAAATCATGGCTGCCAACAGTCTTTAAAATCTTCTTTTGACTCATACATCATCTTATATTCCTACAAATGGTCTTTATGATTTTAATTAAATTAAGTGATTGCTTAAATTTATTAAATGACTGATTAAACTAGATTTTAAAATATATTTACGTTTGTTTATATAGATCAGCTGTTAATTGCAACAGCGAAGTCTCTCACGAAAATCAAAAAAATCTTCTAAATATTTTCGCTATCTCTGGCTTAAGCGTGACGTCACCCTTTATTTCGTGGAACACACCCATTATAGCCCTCATATCACAGTATAAATATATATACTAACGTATATACAGTGGGTCGGATGGATAGGGAAATTCATAGACAAACGGGGATCAGCCTATTTGCATATGAGTTTAAATTCAAAATTAACGACTATTTTCTAATGAAGTTCGTCCACGATCCGTTCTAGAAAGTTGCCTATTTTTTAACAAATTACCACGTCGTTAATTAAGCAATTTTTTGAACAAATATTATCGTTTTATAAACTGTAAATCTTTTATCAATAAATAAATAAGACAAACAAAAATATTTGTGATTTTCAAAATAAGCCTTTGTTATTTACGAAGCCATTTTAAATTTATTTTACTTTTCTTGGCGGCAAAAATATGGATTCTTGACTGTCCTAAATTTATAACATTGATCTGAATTACTAAGTAATACTTATATATCCATATACTGACAATTTGTCTTACATCTTTCATATAAAATCACGAAAATTTCAGATGGGTTATGACTCTACTTATACTGCTACTCATAATAATAATAATAATAATAATAATAATAATAATAATAATAATAATAATAATAATAATAATAATAATAATAATAATAATAATAATAATAATAATAATAATAATAATAATAATAATAATAATAATAATAATAATAATAATAATAATAATAATAATAATAATAATATTATATATATATATATATATATATATATATATATATATATATATATATATATATATATATATATATATATATATATATATATATATATATATATATAAAGACTTACCCGTCGTGGAAGTCTGTTGAATTCATCAGTCTAAGGAGAGTGGTTAGTGGATTGAGGTTTTCTCCGTCCCCATCATCATCGAAGTACTCGTCCAAACTACTCCCAACGTCAGCTGCCTCCTCCTCCTCTTCCTCGTTAGTAATCGAAGTTTCCGAGAAAGAAGCATTAACGGCGTCACACGTCTCTTCTCCTTCGTGGTGTTCACGCTCCTCCGTCGTCTGCGGTATAGTTACTTTCTCCTCCTCCTCCTCCTCCTCTTTCTCCGCCGATTCTTCGTCTTCAACGTGTGCGAATCCTGAAGGCATTGAGGACGAGTATGACTTCGATAAAGATGAGATCTGCTCTTTTTCTAATTTAAGGACACTTTCTTCTTCCTCGTCTTCGTCCTCCTCCCCCTGGCCACTACCAAGAGCAGTTGGACCTTCTCCACCGCCACCTTCGTCTCTTTCTAGAAAAGAAATATATATATATATATATATATATATATATATATATATATATATATATATATATATATATATATATATATATATATATATATATATATATATATATATATATATATATATATTAGGGCTGGGGAGCTGATGAAATTTTTTTCAGCTCCGGCTCCAGGGCCATTGTCAGATGTGGCTCCGACTCGACTCAGGGCACATTGATTTGAGTGGCTCCAGCCCCTAATTTGGTGTAAAGATTTTCATAATTCTTATCCAGTTGTATTTAGGTATTACCGTCACCCAGGAACAGCAACCCATATATATATATATATATATATATATATATATATATATATATATATATATATATATATATATATATATATATATATATATATATATATATATATATATATATATATATATATATATATATATATATATATATATACACAACGAGTGTCTACAAAATAGTAAGAATATTTTGTATATTTTATACAATAAATATAGCAACGAAAATTATAAACTTTTGTTATAAATCATGATTCTGTAGGCAGAGGAGAAGCCTATTAGGCTATAGTAATAAAAAAAAATTTTTTTAATATTCATTACTGTGAGGGGGAGGGGAGTGGGGGAATTCTAAGTCCGGAAGAAAATTTCAACAAAAAAAAAAAAAAAAATTTTTTTTATGTGGATTTTTAAATAGCTCCAAACTTGCTCAAAACCAAAAGCTTGCAATTCCATTAACAATAATTAATAATAATAATAATAATAATAATAATAATAATAATAATAATAATAATAATGATAATGATTAGAGTTGATCAGGATAGTGAATTTGCCGGATACCCGTTTTTACTATCAGGCCGGATATCGGGATAAAATTGTTGGAGATTCCTTAATCTTACATTAATTGTTAATATATATATATATATATATATATATATATACGCTTTCCACCTTTCCCACTCTCATGGGGTGGTGTCCGTCATAATTTCTTCACACACGCACATACACACTTCCCTTTTCACCCTCTCCCCTCCGAAACTCTCCTGCCCTCGTTCAAACTCAAATCTCTTCCTCCCAAAATCTCCCTCATTCCATCCATCCATCTTCACTTTGGCCTTCATCTCCCTCTACCTACCACAACCTCGGATTTCAACACTGTGCCCACCATCCTGTCCTCATCCATTCTACACGCATGTCCAATCTACCTTAGTACACTCTCTTCTGCTCTATCCACCATTCCCCTTCTACATTCACACACACCTCCTATTTTTTCGTTTCTGATCCATCTACCCTTCTCAAACCCTTCATCTAAAATACATTCAATCTTTTCCTCACCTGAGCATTCATCACCCATGTTTCACAGTCACACATTACAGATGGCAAACACACACACTCAAACATTTGTATCTTCCTTCGACATTCTCCCCTTCTCACATTTCCCTTAGTCCGTCTTTTATTCCTTCTACCATCGGTTCTTTATTCTTTATTTCCTTTTCTAACCTCCCCCCCCCCCCGTTTTCTCCTCACTAACATTTTCAAATATTTGAAAATATTTATCTCCTCTCACCACCTCATCTCCACCCTCAATCCTCATTATTTTACTTTTTGCTGCATTTATTCTCAATCCTTTGTTTGCACATTTCCCAATAAATTCTCAACTTTCCCCAGACTCCACCACCAACACTGCTTCATCTGCAAGCAGCAAGACATTCATCTCCCATTCACCCTCCACACTTCTCAGCCTAAAACTCTTCCCTTCCCTTCCCTCTGAATTTCCCTAATTACACCATCCATCAACAGGTTAAACAACCATGGTGACATTACACACCTCTAACTCTACCCCATTCCAATGTTAAACCAATCGGTAAGCTCCATCTTCACTTTCGCTCTGCAATTTTCAAAAGACTTTCATCTCCTTCAGTAATTTTCCTCCCACTTCCCAACCTTACCTCAATACATCAAATTTCCTTCCCCCTATATACCCTATCATACTATTTATCCAAATCTATAAAGCATGCATACTTCACTTTACCTTTTCACGCAATTTCTCACCAATCATCCTCAGTGTAAACAACAGATCCACACATCTCCTAGCCTCTCTTAAAATTTCCTTGTTCCTCTCCCACCCCTTCTTTTGTCGTCAATTCTTTAACTCTTGTCACTAATACCTTCCCATAAATCTTCCCTACCACACACAACAGACTTATCACCCTATAATTTTTACACACCATCTTATCCCCCTTTCCTTTATATATAGGTCCAAACAAACATACTGTCATTCCTGAGGTTTTCTCCTTTCACACACATATATATATATATATATATATATATATATATATATATATATATATATATATATATATATATATATATATATATATATATATATATATATATATATATATATATATATATATATATATATATATATATATATATAGTGATATAATATTATAGAATGGATTAAAAAAAATTTGAACAATGACGATTACAGTAAATTTGACGATGACTGAAATTCAAAAAGCCATTTCAAAAATTTCCATAATTTTAATAAATTTAAAAATTCCAAAGTCAGGATGTTCCGAGTTGTGCCCTTAAAAAGGGTTTCGAACATATGGATGTAATGGAGAGAGGTTAAGGTAACAGAAACACTTACCACTTCTAAGAAATAAGGAACCATGATGCCAACATCGGCAAAAACACACTTCAGTCACATTTTTTTTTTTTTTTTTTTTTTTTTGTAGCATACGAGGGTTGTCTTCATATTAGTAGCGAGGCTTTTGTTTGCCAGCTGGCGCATCTTTCTGAACATGCTACAGAATATTCTCTCTCAACTCCTGCAGCTTAAACCAGTCTATCGCATTGCGTTCTTGCACAACCGTCTTTTAAATGGATTGGAAGTGGGTCTTTGTGTAAGATTTTCCAAACCCCTTTTTCGAGAAATCAGTATAGCTAATGCATGCTTCCGTGCATAACGTCTCGGAGACTGTACAACAAATCGCTTCAATGATACAACATTTTCAGTCGAACAAGAGCTCCTACGTCGACCAGGTGATTTTCTTATAGAAGTCGGGGCTGTTGCCCTGAAATTTTCAATCCATTGCAGGATTTTTCGATTCACAAAGTTTTGGTTCCTTGGAATATCAAAATTTCTTCGAAAGGCTCTCATCGCGTTCATCACAAAGAACTGTTTGTGAAAAACATTTCGACAGCAAACGTACGGCGTGCACACGACAAGGCCATGTTTGTGACTGATGACGGTTGGGCTTGTACTACTAAATACTAACACCGTCGCCCCTCCTTTTTCACTGCTGTCAGTGCAACAAGTTTTCGAAATTTGAAGTTTTTTTGGGGTCACTATATATATATATATATATATATATATATATATATATATATATATATATATATATATATATATATATATATATATATATATATATATATATATATATATATATATATATATATATATATATATATATATATATATATATATATATATATATATATCGAACTCTCCCTCTATTTTCATTAATGACCATCTTTCTAGTACCTCATCACCTATCCACTCCTATGCCAATGACCTCACCCTTCATTACTACTTTATGCAAGAAGGGTGACATTGGAGCAACTAACCTCGGGTCTGTCTCGTATTTCAAATTGACCGTTTTCAATGCCTCAAAATCTTAATTCCCCCATCTGACTACTCGATACAATCATCCACACAAATATGACGTCATCTTTGAAAATACTCGACTCAAAACATTTATCTGAATTTAATATTTTCGGTTTATCTTTTTCTCGTGATCTTACTTGGAAGGTTCACATTATTTCTCTTTCTAAACATGCTTCAAATTCAAAGAGAGTGGGTGTTCTGAGGTACAGTCGTAAGTTCGTTCCTATTAAGCTGGAAATAAATATTTAGATAAAATGGAGATCATCTCAGATTCAGCCAATCACAGTTCAATTAAGCCCCTCTCAATGTTTTTATTTTCTTTTTATTCAAAATAGAGCTTTTATGAAATGATCTCCATTTTATATAAATATTTATTTCCAGCTTAATAGGAACGACTTCTGTTCACGATGTACCTTCGTAATTTCTTTACGCCATTCAAGTTGTTTGTCCTTTATAGGGGCTGTTCGGCCCTGTATGGAGTATGCCTCACACATCTGGGGTGGTTCTACTCATAAGCTCTCTTCGAAAAAATGAGTCTAGGGTTTTTCATTTTATAAATTATTTCGCTCTTACTACCTCTCCGCAATCTCTTTGGGCCCGTCAAATTGTTGTGACATTTTCTCTACACTTTCGCTATTACAACGGACACAGCTCTTCTGAACTCTCCCGTCGCATACCTCTTACACTGACAAGGGCTGGTGCGACATGCCATGTATTCTACTCGTAAAATCTGGAATACACTCCCTTCAATTATTATGCGAAAACTTCCTTTGACATGAACACTTTCAAACGCAGTGTACTTGACATGTCGGCCTATAAACGACCATGATTAAAATATTCTCCAATTTTGGTGGAAATTTTTAGGTCTTTGGCCTTTGCTCACGAAAGTATATATATATATATATATATATATATATATATATATATATATATATATATATATATATATATATATATATATATATATATATATATATATATATATATATATATATATATAACCTTTTTTTTTGTTGGAAAGCCAAATACTGAAAAAAGGCTGGATATCTAGCCCATCCCTAATAAAAATAATAATAATAATAAAATGAAAAAGGTAATTTCGCGTCCTATGTTCTTGTAATGTATGTGCGCCAATTAGTATTTTTCTAAAACAAAATTGGTAAAGGAATAGGTAAAGTTACTGCATAGCAACTAAATAAAATTATCTCCCATTTTCTTCGATAAATACACAAATCCTGAGGAGTCTTTAAATATTACCATTTAACAATGCAAGGAATATTTATCAACGGTATCAATACATTACTAACGAAGAATAAAAAAAAAATATATATATATATACTACTTATAGTAGATTCGCCTGGGATAAGAAACCAGGAAAATAGCTTGTATATGAAACAAAGAACAAATATTAAAATGATAAACAACACTTTATATGAAACAAAGAACAAATATTAAAATGATAAACACACTTTTCACAAGGTTTCGTGAAATACCTTTCTATACCCATGGACACAGACTCCTTACTAATATTAATGAAATGCGGCCTCGTCAAACGTTTCAATTAAACACAGCAACGAAGTCAAATTTTCAAATCACACATCGTTTTCATAATTAAGTTTAATAACGACCGAGAAACTTAATAAAAGGCCCATTAAGCTTTCCATCGCATTCGCCGAAGGCACTCAACGAAGCTCTCTGTCCAAATAATTTGGTAACATTTTTCTAGGAGCAACCAACAAATAACGATAGGTCATTCTCATCGAGTAGCACCAAAAACTCATTTTCGAAGTAAAAGACAAAAAGAAATCAAATCTTCTCATCCATAAAGAAAGGGATGAGGGGGGAGAGGGTAATCTAGGTGACGAGGATGTATGCGTGTGTGTGTGTGTCTGTGCTCGCAAGCGTATCTGAAGTCTTTAATGAAAATTCTTATTAAATGCATTTGCAAACACGTTTGCGCAAATTTGCAATTAGTTTGTAAAAGATGAAAAACTAAACCAAATTAAAAGAGCAAATACCGAAAAAAGCACAATAAATATAAGGAGAATGAATAAACCAATAATAATAATAATGAAAGAATCCACCTTTTGTCCAATTATTTCACACATGCCATTATTATTATTATTATTATTATTATTATTATTATTATTATTATTATTATTATTAATTAAATTAATTAAAATTAATAAAAATAAAAAAAAAAATAATAATATATATATATATATATATATATATATATATATATATATATATATATATATATATATATATATATATATATATATATATATATATATATATATATATATATATATATATATACCTCTGGTGGGCAAAGGCCAGAGGCCTACCAAATTTCCACCAGAGAAAAGAGAAAATCGGAATCCTGGTCATATTAAAGGCCGAAATGTCCCGATTCACGGCGTCTGAAGGTATGTAAGTCGTGCGAAGTTGGGAAAATAGATGAAGGGAGTGTGTTCCAGACTTTACCAGTAGGGTACATTAAGGTTTCTAACCCTCTGGAATCTCTCAAAAATTATGATTTACTTAATATTACATTTGATAAATACAAGATACTATTACTATCTTCCTTTAGGATTTCTTTGATGTATACCATTAGGACCTGCAAACGTGCTAAATTTTTCAAGTAAATCTTTTATCATTAAGAAATTCAAAACTATCTCTACTCTATGATGTACTCTAACTTATGAGACCATCTGTAAACACTGATGCATAGATGTTAAAAATTTAACTATTTCTTCAACAGAGCTGTCTTCATCAGTTAGCCAGTTATCATTGATATTAACAGTACCAATCTTTAAATTTTTTTTTATTATTAAACTTATAAAAACTAAAAAATTTCTCCAAATCTTTTTTCTGCCGTTAATTTCTGATTCTCTCTTAAGACCTTCTTATTTACTAATTTAGCTCATTCCTTACTTCTGGAACCACTTATCATTTTCCTTAATTTTTTCTCATCTCCTTACTCCAATTGGGGTTTATGTTCTTTGGTCCTAATGTTCTGACTGAATCTTATCGAAGATTAATTCAAATGTTTCCAACATTCGAAAACAGTTTTGGCTCTCAAATACCTTTTACGAATTTATCAAAGTCTGCATTTTAAAAAATCAAAAACTAGTATTACACAACAACTGTTTAGCTATGTTTACATTGAACCTTACATTATCACCACTGTTACCTAAATTTTACTTAATTGTTTGTAACATTATTACAACCAAAGAATCATTTACAAATATTAATCTACTAATGGAGTGAATTTTGTTTCCTCATCAACTTCCTGACTTAAAACATTATCAAGTATACAGTAAATTAGTCTGATCAGTAAAAGAAAAGGTACCACAAATCAATATCAACAAAATTGAAATACTCCTTATTTTCATTCCTACTTCCTTAATAGTGAATGCTAACATTATCTCAATTGTCAGTAACATTCAAGCTCCTAATTCAGAGATCTATAAATATCTCATTTATATATATTTCTACTCATAATATCAAACCACTGAGATTCAACTTCTGGAGAAGTTTTAAATTCTAGTTTCTGATATAAGGATAAGTACAGTAATTCCTAAGAGTGAGGGCAAAGAGCCAACTACAAGAACCTTTTTAACACAATCCTTTTAATGCACATTCAAACCAAAAAAAGTTTTAAGTCAATTTTAGTAGGGTCATTAAGTACAAATCTTATTCCAATATAAATACATTAAAGACATTTATAATATTTTCTGTAAAAAATGCATGGATAAAAACTGTCCTTCATAATTCATCAACACACTATGTTACTGACAGAGCCTTTTTAAAAAAAAACATTGATAGTTTGGTAAGTCTACTGTGACTCATCTTACATTTCATCCCTATCAACAAATAAAAGTCTTTTAAATGTTTTTATTTACTGAAAACATTAAAAATGAAAGAAAAATATTTACAGTACACTAGAATGCCTACAGGGATTTTTAGGTAAATATAAAAATATGATTCTTTAAATTTTTTTAACCACTTAATTAAAGGCAGGGTAATTCAGGGAGGGTGTAGAAATGCTATTACCTTTAAATGGTAGAGGAGAGCATGGTCACAATAGGTTTTAGAGGTACAGTACTGTTTAACAGGTTTCAATATCAATTATTTTAAATATAGGCAAACTATTTTTAGGCTGTTTATAACATATAGGTGTTTTAAGTTATGTACCAATAAACAGACTACGTTGTGATATTAGGTCAGCTTGACTTTTTTTTTTTTTTTTTTTTAAACACTAAAGAAATTTTTTTTTCTAAAATTACCTAACAAAGACTGACCTAGCCTTATCAAGAAAATAAAGTGCCAGGAGATGAAAATGTAGTTAATGTAATCTAAAAGGTGTTCCCAATATTTAAAACTTTGATATCAAATTTTTTTTTAACATGTTAACATTCAATAATAGTTGCATTCTGGCAAAGCCAATAAAAATATTTTGTGTAGAGCCAGGAAAATTTTTATTTTTTTTTTGAATGCTCATAATCTACCTTCTATGAATCTCAAAGCTCGAACATTTAAGTCTGAACCATATCTCAATACTCTAGACCAGTATTTCCAAACCAGGGTCAACATGGAACTCCAGGGGACCATTTATTTTAATTTAATTTAATAATATTAATTTAGGAATATATATATGTATATATATATATATATATATATATATATATATATATATATATATATATATATATATATATATATATATATATATATATATATATATGGGTCATTCCATGTCAAGTGGACCAGTGCTCCACACTCGACTATATTTAGTTTTAATAAAACTTGGTACACTTGTTCTTATGCCCTAGAAACTAAGATTACAAAATTTTAGGTCCTAGGACCCATTTACAAAGAAATAGGTTTATTTAGTCACCAAATTTGAGTGATAATTTTCAGAAAACAATTTGGAGGTTATGATACATACAGATATACAGACAGACCTTTGTCCATTAAACATATCTGAAGATTTAAAGGGTGAAAGTTGCATACTTTTTTTTTTTTTTAAGCAAATTAAATGCAAAGTCAGGAAAAAAAAAGGCAGCCTTTTTTTAAAAAATTTGACCAAAATTTGATGTGCCACAGTTCCTGAGCAAAATATTTTCATGGATTCATACTTAACAGTTCTATTAAACAGTTTCATTTTATTAGTTTGTAAAAGTTTCAGAACCCATAATACCTTCTTTAATGAGAAATTGTAGCCTAAGAATAGCCCACAAAATTTTTTTTACCCAAATTTACCTATTTTTGAACATAGCAAAAATATTTCACAACCGATTTTCTTGATCTTACCATCATTAGAAAGAGCCCAATTTTCTCTAATAGTGTAGTATTAGGTAAAGTTTTCATGCTGTATCATATTATAAATTCTATGATTAAACAAACATATGTTCATTTCATTATAGTTATGACATTGGTATATTTCTGTCATTAATCTGTGCTAAACACATTTAAGTCCACTCTTGTTATTTGACATTCCCTTTAGATCACATTGTTGGGAAAAAAATTTTAAAGTATTTCATTTTTGCACAATCATAAATTCTCACTTGTTCTTAATTAATCTGCTTTCCTCATCGTACAAGTGCTTTTATTTCTTTACAGGAAACTTGTTTAATTAACAAACTGTGAACTCAAGCAGAAGCATTATAATTGTTTGTATAAAATTTTTTTTATTAAATTCTCAAGTACAATGTAGTCAGAATTAGCAGAAGACTTATCTATTGTACTGTTGAATTTTTTAAAAACTCAAGTGTCATTTGTCTATATTTAGTAAAAAAAAAAAAAAAAAGTACAAATTAATAAAAGAACTTGAACAAAATCACCATTAAATGTTAGCTAAATGTAGTGGAAAATTTTTTGATAATTTATCAACTATTTGTTACCATCATGAACAGGAATCTTTATTCAAATTTGAATTTTTACAGAAATATTGCTGCAATCCATTCAAAAAAGCCAACCCAATATACAAATAAAGAGTATAAGAGCTCTAAATGTATCTGACAAGCTTAAAAGTTTACAAATATGAACATTTTGCCAGGTCAAAAAGTGTGCCAAGTTGTCAAAAGGATTTATTAAAATTGCATTCCACAGGCCCTTTATTACCACCATCAACATCACGAACATCTAGCAATGATGATGAACAGATGGAAGTTGCAGAAGGCAAATACAAGTGTAACATCCCTTGGGTGTTTCTCTAAAATCTCAGAAGGTTAGTAAATGAGACTGTGAAGGATATGCAAAAAGTATTATTAGCCTAAAAAATTGCTATTGCTGGGGGGAGTTTCAATCCTTCAGATAATGCAAAGAGTAGAAATTTGTTAATTGTCAAAATTATCTTGATTAGGATGATCTGAGCTTAAAACAAAATTAACAATGTTAACCAATTGTGCAGAAAAGTTGCACCTAAAAGTTGGTCCATTGAGAAGACAATGAGTTTACTGTTTCACAAAGAATGGTAAAAACAGCCAGAAAGGTGAGAAAGTAGAAGGTGAGGTTTTGGCAGATCCTCAGAAGAAAAAAAAACGAGAAAGCTTTGTTTGCAGATATACAAAATCATGCTGTCAAATTTTTATGATGATGAATTCTGTCGTTTTTTTCCTGGTAAAAAGGACTATGTTTCAGTGAAAATTGCAAATGAAAATTCCATAAATAAAAGCTCTTATTACTCTGTAATTTGAGGGAGATGTTTATTGCTATTGGTAAATTTGGTCGAGTTGGACTTTTCAAAGTTTGCAAATTAAGACCAAAATGGTGTGCAACAATTGGCTTATCTGGAATGCACTCAGTTTGCATGTGTGTGATTCAAAAAAAGGGAAAGCTGATGCTTGGAAGTAGCATTATTAAAGATTATAAATATTTGATTTCAAAAACAGTATATGACATAGTCAAAAAATTGCAAGCTTCATCAATGTGACATATGTCCTGGCAAAAATTCACTTGAAACTTTCTTGAACTTAATCAACAGGTTGAATGCATGAGCATCTGTATAATCTATAACAGCTTAAAGAATGATACTGTTGCTGTTCATGTTATGACAAAGTTAATTGACTATTTAAAGAGGACACTTAGTAAACTAAAATATATCACATTTCAGTAATGGTTCAACTGCACAATATAAAAATTACAGAAATTTTGCAAATCTGTAATCTTTATCAGGATTTCAGCATCAAAAATGCTGAGTGAAATTTCTTTGCTTGCCACTAGCCATTGTAAGTCACTGGTGGTACAGCAAAAAGGCTAGCTGCATGTGCAAGCCTTCAAAGGCCAAAAGAAAGTCAAATTCATTCTTCTGCAGATTTCAGTGAATTTTGTGATAAAAATGTAAAAAATGCAAGGTTCTATTTCAAAAGATGATATTGAGACTGCAAGGTTATGTCAGGAAGAATGATTTTCAAATACTTCTACAGATGCTGGTACTCAAGATAATCATCAGTTCATACAAATAGATGCAAATAGAATACGTCTAAGTAGGGATTCAAATGGCTATCATTTGTGGGTAATGTTTGCAGGTCACATGAGAAAGAACATGGTTTCAAAATGCAAGAGTCTGATCTTCAGCCAGGACAATATGTTGCTTAAATATATGATAATCGCTGCTGGATTGACATTTGTGAAATTTCAGTTAAACTATATTATGCACTTGTCAATTTCATGCATCCACATTGTCCTACAAATTCCTTTTCTTGGCCTTTAAATAATGACACATGCTGGATTTCTGAAAAACATGTACTTGCAGTCCTTCCAGTGCCAACAACCACTCCACTGGACATAACTACACTTTTCAAGAATTAAATTTAACAAAAAATTTCTCAAGGTACTAATGACTTGTCATAACTTGGGACATCATGCCTATATGTTCAATTCAATTCTGATTTGAATTTATAGTATTTGTTTCTTTGTCGTTTGATGCACTCCGGCTTGGAATCCATTAAGATACTCACAATCATGGCTAGGAACCTGGAATAAACAACACATTCATACTTGGGAACCTGTGACAACCAACCCACCACCCATGGCTAGCCTTACATGGCTATGGTTTCTAGTTCAAAAAAACTAGTTGTGGCATAGCCACCATGGACCAAAGCAAAAGCATGTGCAGCAACCCACCACCCGTGGCTAGCCTTACATGGCTATGGTTTCTAGTTCAAAAAAACTAGTTGTGGCATAGCCACCATGGACCAAAGCAAAAGCATGTGCATTCCTACAATGTTTAAAAAACTTTACAACAAAATATAACATTTTTTTAACCTTATTTCAAAAGACACTAAAAAGAAACTAGTATACACTGATAGAGAAATATGGGCTCTTTCTAATGATGGTAAAATCAATAAAATTTGTTATGAAATATTTTGACTATTTTGGTTCAAAATAGGTAAATTTTGGTAAAAAACTGTGTGGGTTATGTTTAGGCTATAATAACTCATCATAGAAGGTATAACAGGTGCTGAAACTTTTACAAACTAACAAAATGAAACCATTTAATAGAAATGTTAAGTATGAACCTTGAAAATATTTTGCTCAGGAACTGCAACACATCAAATTTCAGTCAAAAATTTTTTTTTTTTTTAAACCCCTTTTTTTTCCTGACATTGCTTTAAATTTACTGAGAAACTATGCAACTTTTACTCATTAAACTTTCAGATTAAGTTTAATGGACAAAGATCTATATATCCATCCATTTCATAAACTCCAATTTAATAGTTCTCTCAAAATAATCACTCAAATTTGGTGATTTGTCTCTTTTGATTTTTCAACATTTTTTCAAGAATAAAGCGAATTTATTTCTTTCATTTCATAAAATTAAATTAATTAATGAAATTTTTAAAATATACTTTTTAATATTAATATCAAAATTTCTTAATTGTCCTATCACTAATATATATACTGTATATATATATGGGACTTAATTTATCAAGACTTATGATGCGTTCAGAATATTTTTTGGGGGTAAATGTGTAATAAATACTCAGGTTTAACAACAAACAGCATTTTTTTTTTTTCTTTTTAATGTATTGAAACTACAAAGACAAAATGATCTGAAATCAAGTTAACTGGGTAAATTAAAGGGCAGAAAACAAGTTTGAATATTAAAAATAACAGAGCTTCAAAAAGGCTCTGATCATGAGTAATGGTAAACTGAAAAAAAAAAAAAAAAAAAAAATTATAAAAAATGATAAATAAATAAATAAATGATTTTGCGATATTTTTTATAAATTTCAGCAAAAAAAAAAAATAAAAAATACAAAAATTCATACCTTTTTTTTTTTAAAATTTTATATTACAACTTTTTTATAAAATTATATTTTTAAAAAACTTTTCAATAAATTCCTAGAATTTTTTTTTTTTTTTTTTTTTTTTTTTTTTTTTTTTTTTTTTTTTTTTTTTTTTACAAACAAAAAAAAAAAAAAAAACAAAAAAAAAAAAAAAAAAAAAAACATTTTATATGAAATTTTAGTTTTAAAAATATTTCAATAAATAACTGGATTTTTTTTCCTTTTAACTAAATGAAATGGATCATATTTAATCTTTACAAATCATATTTATAGTATGTTTAGGCACTGAAAGAGGCAGCAATTGCCAGGTTATGCCTACTTGCTGAGCTGCAAGCATTGGTTTAACTTTTAAGTCCAGGTTAGGTTAAATAAAATTAGTTTGTTACACTTAAACCTAAAATGAACTTAAAGCAGGGTTGGCATAATACAAATCAAATTATATAAATCAGTTGATTTTTTACGTAATTTTTTTTTATATTTTTTGAAAATAACAATCATTGTCTTCATATTTTTAAGTTCAAAATATTATAAGAGAACTTAAAAAAAGAAAATATATTAAAATCAATATATATTTAAATATCTTATTGGGCTGGGGTAAAAAATTAATCAACATCCAACAAAATTTATTACTAAATTATTAAAAATGCAATATTATTTTCTTTTGAATCTGGCTTTAGATATTTATTGTATAAAATGGGCGAATTATATAAAATTTTAATTTTAAAATTTCAACATTTTTTTTTTTACAAGCTGTACTGGAGTAAGGCCATGATGCAACAACCCCTATTAATCAAATTTCATTTAATCTAAAAAAAAAAAATATATACGCTATCTAGTATTATAAATATAAACATTCAAAAAAAAGTTTATTGTAATTAACTTGTTCCATAGAATTATGTAGAACTATAGAGGTGAATAAAAAATAAAGGAACCAGAGAGTAAAAAGCTTTAGGGTTGAAATGTGCCAGCATTCAGCAATCTACCACGATATATATAATATATATATATATATATATATATATATATATATATATATATATATATATATATATATATATTATATATAATATATATATATATATATATATATATATATATATATATAAGGAAAGGTAGAATTCCTGAAACGGTCTCCAACTCCATGTGAGGCTAGTGATATTCTGAATCAGATCTGAAAAATATTATATGGCAGGAGAATAGCAAGAAAGGAGAAGTTACTTTTAGAGAAAAATAACTGCAAAAGAAAAATGTTAAACTTAGATTCAAAAGTAGCTAAAAATGTTTATGTGTAGCTTGTCATTCTTGTGACAAATAGTAAAAAATGACACTTGCCAGACAATACATTTTTAACAGGTAATAAACACTACTTTTTATTTTTTTTTTTTATGTAAAACAAAAACAAAAAATGCAAATTTGTTTTCCACTTTTCAATTTTCCTAATTAACTTGATTTCACCTTTGTAGTTTCAATATATTTATAAAAGAAAGTGCTCAGTAGAACTTCTTTTAGCTCCAAAATAACTTAAAATTTATCAAAATTCACTATGACACTGATACAGCAACCAGGTACATAAAGGAAGTCAAAGGACAACACATTCAGTCAGATATGCTATAAAATTGTCATAGTTGTAGTTTTTAGTATTTTTAATGTACAAACTCATTTATAATGCTTCAATTTACTCAATCAACTTGAATATTCAATATATTGAAAAAAAATGCTCAGTTGAACTAGTACTTTTTTTGCTCTACCAAGCTTCATTAAAACCTTAATTGATTTACATTTAATTTGTACTTGTGTTATAATTTAAAAAATACTCCCCACCACGAACTAAACAATTACTATTGTACCTTTATGTTTTACTGTTCTTTGTATATTGGATTTATGCATATTTTTTTCTCTAATTATTGAAAAATAAAAATAAGAGTATATGAAAAAATTACCATAGCTTCTGTCTCTATTTTTTAACATTGTGAATGGCTCATGTAGCTTCTAATTATTTTGTAAATATTTTCTTATGTAAAGAGCAGAGGCTATGCCTACTCAACAAAGCTATGAAACGGTTAAATAAATAGTTTTGCATTCTTTTCAGTACTTTGCATATTTTCTTTACTGATATGATTACTGCCAAATTCTTTAAATACCCTAATAAACTTATAGTTTTCGGAATTTGGCTTATAGGCTTGATAGATTTTAGATGTCAAATTATCAGGTCTATTAGGCCTAACAAGTTGGTAAACACGCTTACCAGAAAAAGCAAGTAAATTATCACTTCGCTGAAAAGTAATTTAAATTTCAAAAAGAGAACTTAATTTTCCTTTAAAATGTTGAAAGAAATAACCTATAATAATTATTCACTTTAATCCTTGAACATCAAAATCTAAGAGAGCCTAGGCACTCGCACCCTCCTTATAAGGAGTGACTGGATAGTAATTTTCGAAGTAAAATTTACCTTTTTTGGGTCTAAAACTCTCTATGTTAACTCCTTCTTCTGTGAAAACATATATATCTGTAATATTAGAAACATAAAAGGAAAAAGTTTAAGCAAATATTTTTCAGTTATTTATTTCATTTTATTCACTAATTTCCAATAACACTCACCCGCCATATTGAAGTAAACACAAATATAGAAAAAACGGAGTTGATTGGTTAACTGGGTGAATGACGTCATAAGAGTGTTTCCTTAAGAAAGATAATCTATACGAATAAAATCATATTTTCACTA
>SEYY01000255.1:140795-145795 GCA_009176605.1 Armadillidium nasatum
GACATAAATAAGCAAAGAGGTGGAGGGAACCCAAAGGAGGAGCTAGATATGTCTAGCACCACCACACTAGTCTCTCCGCGGTTCCTAAGGCCATAAATCTGAGATAGGGAAGTATATCACCAATAGACTTACGACATCGATCAAAAAGAAGGGAATGAGATTCCAGATGATCTAGGAAATGAGAGTTAAGAAGGGTTGCAAAGATATTAGACAAAATATAAGTGAAAGTCATAGGGTGATACTTCGAAGGATCAGAGTGGCTACCTTTCTTCGGAATAGGTCGAACTACTGCGCGATTCCAACACTGAGGGAAAGTATAGAGAGAAAAGTTGAACTATGGACGGAGCCAGCTCAGAAGCACACTCCCTTAAAACTGGGGGAGGAATGCTTTCCGAGCCGCTTGCCTTCCTAAATTTCATAGATTTCAAAATCCTATGCATTTGATCAAATGTAATCGCAGGTAAAGGTATGGAACATCTGAGAGGAGATGAAGTGAGAGGAGGATTGCCGGAGTCGTTCAGGGTTGAATTAGAAGAAAACAGAAGGCCGAAGAGGTTAGCCTTTTCGGTTGGAGTGCTAGCAACAGAACCATCAGAGCTAATAAGAGGATGAAAGGAAAATTATATATATATATATATATATATAATATTATAATATATATATATTATATATATATATATATATATATATATTATATTGCTTTTTTGCAAATTTAGTATATATATATATATATATATATATATATATATATATATATATATATATATAATATATATATATATATATATATATATATATATATATATATATATATATATATATATATATATATATATATATATATATATATATATATATAATTATTTCCTATGCTATGCTATCCAAAAATTAATCAAACATTAGAACAAATTAATAACTTTCAAAATTTATACATCCGCACTTAAATTGCGGATGTGGATGCGGATGTCACATACATCACTAATATATATATATATATATATATATATATATATATATATATATATATATATATATATATATATATATATATATATATTATATATTATATATATATATAGTTGTGTAAATTTTCCGTCCCTCTGCCTGTGTGAACTATTGGGCCGGGCAGGAAGTGGCCATCCACTTAAGATACTCACAGTGTATTTGTTAGGAGAGTCAGGAGGTCAAGATATAAAATGACTAATGAAATATGAGTGAGTGAGTGAAGAACAAATGAAGAAGGTTTGTTTTGGTACGAGGAGAGTTGCGGTTTATCAGGGACCTATGTTATAGAGTCACATACAAAGACATGGGGCGGTGCTGGACATAACTACAGTATTGTGTTTCTGCGGTGCGGTGCGGTGCAGTGCGGTGCGACGCATACTCTTAGTCTTGGTGCGGTGCGGTGCGGTATTTTTAGTCTTGTGCGGTGCGACGCAATACTTTTAGTCTTGGTCTGTGCGTGCGGTGGGGTGCAGTGCAGTGCGACACATACTCTTAGTCTTGGTGCGGTGCGGTGCGTCACACAATTTCATTGTCATAGTACAGTGAGGCTCACAATTTTCGTTTTCGTGGTGAGGTGTGGCGCGTTGAGAAAATACGAGGCGCAGTCCTAATCTAGATATTGAAGAGTGACGATTTATTTATCGTTCTTAATTTTTATTAGACATAATGAATGAGCATCCTTCAGGTAACTTCTATGGGCTACAGAAGACAATTTAATTAAAATAAAATGGAGGACATTTCTAAGATAGATTTCGTTTAAATGTTAAATTTTTGCAAGTGAAAATTGAAAATTTATTTTCAATTTACAAGCCATAATCAAAGTTACTTTATAGCCCAGTGGAGAGTATCATAATTATTTAATTATTTATTACTTATATAATTAATTACTTATATTTATTACTTATATAATTATTTAAATTTGTAAAATAAAAATAATAATAATAATATAATAATAATAATAATAATAATAATAATAATAATAATAATATTATTATTATTATTATTATTATTATATAATAAGTAATAATATCAGAGAATATTTCGAGGGCACCATTTGCCCTGCCTAATCTGAGTTTGCGTTAGGGGATCCTTGGAAATTTTAAAGTAAAATTTAGTCCTTGACCTTAAGGGGTGCAACGCCGCCTACTATTAGTTGTAAAAGTACTTGACTTAAGATAAAAGCTTCTGGAAAAACAAATCTGGCTTCGAGGCGAAAGAAGATATCATTAATCTTATTTCGTGTAGTAAGGAACTATTATTAATATTATTTAAAGTTTACCCAGTCACGAGGTGGGTGGGAGGACTTCTCCTGCAATTGAACCCGAGACATACAACTCATTATGACATGATATTGGAGAAGTATAAAAATCTGGTTAGGCCTAGGTTGAAACGTCATCAAAATGAAAATGAATCTTTTGCTAAACGTGACGAAATGTCAATAAAATAATTATCCATGGCAGAGGTTTCGTTGGGACTTTTATACATCGTATAAAGCGTTCCAATAAATCCTTGGAACAAGTGATAAAAAAAACAAAAAACAAAAACCTATGACAAAAGGACATTTTTTTTTTTATTATTATTAAAATTATTTTTGGAAATTGCACAGAAACAACATACTGAAAAAAAAATAATAAAAAAAAAATTTAAGTAAAAGACACCTCCAAGGAGGTGGGATGGGATGAGGGGAGAGGAGGGAGGGGAGCAATTAATGAAAATTAAACGTTGGTCACCATCAGAGTCACTAAATGTCAAAATAATCACCATATAATATACAACAAAAGAAACACTTTGCCACTAAATACTCCACAACCTCCATATATATATATATATATATATATATATATATATATATATATATATATAATATATATATATATATATATATATATATATATATATATATATATATATATACTTGCGCTTTTATATCCTTAAATATTTCAAAAACTACTAAACGTACGTTAAAAAGGATAACATTTTTGGAATCCTTGGCGAATTTTGATTAAGAAAATTATAAAAGATGTGAAAATAAGTTAAAAAAAATTGTTTGTGTATGATAATTGAGGGAAATTCTGGCCTTATTATTATTATTATTATTATTATTTAGTTTTTTAGCGTACCTAGTTCGACTTATCATAACCTGAACGACCGAAGTTTGCCGTGGGATACAGGCCTAACTGATTTCTGGAATGTTGCTTGGATATACTACATACTGCTATATTAATATAATATATATATATATATATATATATATATATATATATATATATATATATATATATATATTTACATATTTTACATTTTTTACTCAATCGCGAAATTTATCTCAGAAAAAGAGACCTGCCAGACGTACGATTCTTTAAAGTATCTTAAATAACTATTAATTTAAGTACTAAAATTATTATAAGTTTTTTAATTTTTAATTCCCAATTTTTCTTAATCAAAAATTCGCCAAGGATTCCAAAAATGTTTTCCTTTTTAACGTACGTTTAGTAGTTTTTGTAATATTTAAGGAAAATCAAAGTGCAGTCTAGCCATATATATATATATATATATATATATATATATATATATATATATATATATATATATATATATATATATATATATATATATATATATATATATATATATATATATATATATATATATATGAGGTCTATCAAAGGCCGACAAGTCTAGATACACGGCGTTTGAAAGTGTGCAAGTCAAAGGAAGTTGGGAAAACAAATAAAAGGGAGGGTATTCTAGATTTTACCAGTAGAGTACATGTAAGATTGAGCATAGCGGTTAAGTCTGAGGTCAGAGGGTTGAACAGAGAAAGAATGAGAATGTGTAGAAAAGGCGTGTCGCACGAGCTCTTCTCAATGGAGGAGGTATTGCGACGAGAGAGTTCATAAGAGCAGTGTCCATTGTAATAGCGATAGTATAGAGAGAGTGACGCAACCATTCGACGGGCAGAAAGAGACTGTTAGGGAGAGAATTGATGAGAAGAAAAGCCCTGGATTCTACCATAGTATAAGAATTATCTACTTATACTAGATTCTACCTTCTCAAGGAGAGCTGAATGAGTGGAACCGCATATATATATATATATATATATATATATATATATATATATATATATATATATATATATATATATATATATATATATATATATATATATATATATATATATATATATATATAATTAAAAAAAACCCCACAGGAAAATTAAAACACAAATTTTTAAAACAAGAGCGAGGCTTTCGAATGAACAACCGTCCCTTCCTCTTTCAGGCTCAAGTTTAATACTTGAGCCTGAAAGAGGAAGGACGGTTGTTCCTTCGAAAGCCTCGCTCGTTTTTAAAAATTTGGGTTTTAATTTTCCTGTAGGGGTTATTAATTGTATAAAACAAAACACGGATTATAGTGTTCTTTTCGTCTATATATATATATATATATATATATATATATATATATATATATATATATATATATATATATATATATATATATATATATATATATATATATATATATATATATATATATATATATATAATATATTACAGATCACCACCACTCACAAGAAGGGGGTTTGAAAAGAGAAAGTAAGAAAGTACCCACCACCCAAACCTAACGCACAGCCTCAGATGGGCGCAGACGGAAGCCTTGAAGAGAGGAAGATTAAAATACAGGAGGAAAAATAGATGATGGTAGAGAGTTCCACAGAACAGAAGTGACTGGAAAGAAGGCACCACAACGAGCAAGTCTGGGGTTTCAAGCATCCACACAAAATTCGTGCGAATTTAGGGCACCCCTTGTGCAACGAGGGCGACGCAATGGTGGTGGAATGCGAGAGGCCAAATCCCTCGAGCACCTGCCATTGTAGTACCTATAGAAAAGAGATATTGCACCAACGTCACGTCGCAGAGATAGAGGGTCAAGAGAGTTTGAAAGTAGGGGACAGTTTATTAATCTTTTAGCCTTAGACTCAACCCTATCCAGAA